>JAXIVD010008474.1:0-12500 GCA_036785275.1 Cancer borealis | reverse complement strand
AATCTCGATAAACTTCTGGTAAAAATTATGTACATGCTTATTTATATGTATGAAATCTGCAAAATGGAATGTATAAACAGCAGGTGTAGGGAGCAGCAGCAGCAGCAGCAGCAGCAGCATATGTGCATCTCTGTCGGTGTTTAGACTGATCCAGAACATCTCCAAACGCACAAAGGCTTGTTTGTGTATTTGGAGGAAACTAGAATAATGACAATAATTTACAAGGCAACATAAACATCTTGCAGAAAGGCAGAACGGCTGAGCATTGGTCAACCCTCAGTGAAGGGAGTTCAAACCCACAACACGACGGTAACTAATTCCATTCAGTGCCAAGACGGGGAAATAAATTATATCACACTTTCCGCGCAAAACACTCTGCTTGGCGCATCCACAGGAGGAGGAAGAGGGAAAGGAGGCGGTGGCAGCGGCTCGGCTGGCTAGAAACTACTGGACTCTGAAAACAAATACAAACAGCACGGTAACCGCTATCATACACTGGACTCTGTGATAACGGTGGGGGCGGGGGTGGGTGTGGTGGCAGTGTTGGGCAGACCTTTGGAATACTCCTGCGTGCGGTAGTGGTCTCGGGAGTCATATGACACTCTCCCCTTCCCCAGCAGGTCCCCAGCACCACCCCTCTCATGCATGCCATCCCTCTCATACCTCCCTTCCCGCCCAAACTTGTGTGGGTGGTCAAGGTCCCTCTCGTAGGCATAGATGCGTTCACACTTGGGCTCGTCCTCGTACTTGAAGTTGTACTCTCGCTTGCACCAGGCCTCCCTCAGCTCCCTGAAGTCCAGGCTGCACCGCCCCGGCTGGTACTGGGGGGAGTCGTACTCCTTCTCAGGGTGTCCAGAGTCACCGTCGTGCCTCCTTGCCCCCCGCAGGTACCGCTTCTCAACGTCATATCTGTGGTCCCGGTCGTACCTGTCATCCCTCCGCGCGTACCTGTTGTCTTCCCGCCTCTCATACTTGTCTTCCCTCTTGTCGTACCTATCTCTGTCTTCCTTAGAGTAGCGGTCCTCCCTGGCGTACCTGTCGTCCCGCCTCTCGTACCTGTCTTCCCTGCGGTCACACCTGGCCTCCCGGGCGTACCTGGGTTCCCCCCGCTCAGTGCGGTGTGTCCTGGGCCCGGCGGTGGTGGTGGCCGTCACTTTGAGAGGACTGCAGTAGTTGACGGCAGGAGTCAAGGTAGGACTTTTTCCGTTAGTGAGGGTAGGACTCTTTCCATTAGTAAGGGTAGGACTCTTGCCATTAGTAAGGGTAAGACTCTTGCCATTAGTAAGGGTAGGACTCTTGCCATTAGTAAGGGTGGGACTCTTGCCATTGGTAAGGGTGGGAGACTTGCCATTAGTGAGGATGGGAGACTTGCCATTAGTTAGGATGGGACTCTTGCCATTAGTCATGATAGGACTCTTTCCGTTAGTGATGGCTGCTGCTGCTGCTGCTGCCTTGGGGGACACTCCACTCTCCTTCCTGGAGGTGACGGGCCGCTGGTTCCTCAGGGACTCCACGGAGGGGTCCCTGGTCTTGACAATGACCTTGGTGGTTGTGAATGGCTTTGGAGAACCATTATAGGTGGGTTGTACAGGTGTCTTGGGGCGGGGTGCTCTGGGGCTGGCGGTGGGTGTGTTGATCACCACAAAGCTGGCCGTCTTGTTGGCATTCATGCACCGGGTGGACACCTTGACGGGAGGAGGCACTGGCCCCGCCCCGGCCCCGTCACCTGGCTTGGCAAGGGCCGTGATCCTGATCTCCGGGGTGATGGGGCTGTGAGGGTCGTCCTCCAGACTGCCATTGTGATACGGTCCGTCCACGCCGTTCATGGATGGGCCGCTCGACGCACTGGATGAGCTGCGTGTGCTGACCAGGCTGGGTGTGCGGGACACTACCCGAGCCTCACACGAGGACTCACTAGGGTTCCTCGGCCTCAGGGTGAGTGTGATGATGCTGCGTTTGGGATGAGTGTCAGCGTGTCCCTGGTGGGCGGCCAGGACCTCAGGGGTGGCCGGGTGGATCCTCACCTCTGGGGTCTGCTCCTGTCTGTGTTCACCTTCAGGGTCCCGGAGGTCCATGGAAGGCACGTCAGGATCCTGTTGTTCCTTTTCCCCCGGTGGAGTAGTGTGTCCATTGGTGAGGGGCAGGGACGAGGCACCACCGTCAGGCAGGTCAGTGTCCCTAACTGCCTGGCACCTGGAGATAAGGACTGTCTTGGTGGTGGTGGAGGTGGAGGAGGGTGGAGTTGGTGATGAGGAGGCGGATGAGTTGGCAGTGTTCCGCATGAGTTCTGTCATTTCTTCATCACTGTCTTGGTTGGTTGTGATGAGGTTGTTGTCACACTCCATGGTGTCGTCCTCCTTCTCAGATGTCTTCTGACTGACCAACACGTCCACCTTCACCGTCTCCACCTTGAGGTTACACTTAGGCTGCTCCTCCGGTTGTGAGTCTTCCTTCTCAAGCAGCGTACTGGTGGACCTCCGCTTCAGGAGAGGAGATTCCTGTGCAAAGTAAACATCAATAATCAAACAGAGAACATGAAGTTAATTCAAAACATATCAAGAACAACCTAAGAGGAAAGTGAACCAGCTGATGCTAATGTCAAGTGATAAGAAGTCTTGTTGAACACTCCCTCTAAAGGCCACACTCCCTCTCAAGGCTGGAGGAATACCGTACAGTTCTGAGACTCAAGAATCCTCAAACGAGAACAAATAAGGAAGTGATCAGTAAATGTGTGTTCCTCACCTCATGTGATGCCAGCGGTGCCTCGGTGTCGGAAGCATGTTCCCGCTCCGTGGACGGCTGCCTCTGTATCCGTGAACCAACCGGCAGCGTCCCGTATGACCTCCCTCGCTCAAAGGGTGCCGGGGGAGCTGCAGGCACTGTGGGGACAAACATCATCATCATCATTTACACTTAAAAACGAAACACTATAATGATAATATTTCAAAGACACTATGGCAGAAAACTGTACTTAGTATCAAAATAAAAATCACACTTGTTTATTCAATGACCTTAGGTAAAGCTTTGCAAAACCACAGTCATAAGAGCAAATAAAAACATACCACCAAAGATATGTTATTAATAAATCCAAGTTCACTCAGCCTTGACTTGATGACTTAGTGGCATCACATTGTTAGTGTGTGCGGCGTGGCACGACACTCACCTTTGTTGTCCTTGGTGGAGGGGAGTGCCAGGGCGGGAGGCAGATAGGAGAGGGGTATCCTGAAGGCCCAGTGCTCGGGCAAACCTCCCTCAGAGCAACTCATCAGAGTGTTGTCACCTCGACGCTGCACACCAAATGATATACATATTAGGTTAGGTCGTTACAATAAGGTAAACTAACCACTGCACAAAACCATACCATTATTCTTTTATAGCATGCCTGTTTTTACCCGTCAGGCTGTGGCATAGAGCATGTTTGGCCTCTTTGAAGAAGCACCCGACACACTCACTCATACACACAAGAAGGCAGGATTTCCAGCCTTCTGTTCCTACTCAGACTGCAAGGTTACAACTCTTCACTTTACATCCCATACCTATTTTCTCCAAAGTGATGAAAGGTCACAGCGTTTAAGAACACAACCACATTTTGTCTCCACCCAACCTGAGATTCAAACCCAGGACTTCTTGTTTGTGAGGCAAGTGTACTTCCATTACACCACTAGGCCTTACATAAAGTAATATTTTTTTTACAATTTTTTAAAGGAATAACATGAGTTCCATAGTTTAATACATGAAGTGAACAACAATCCTGTAATGAGTATGCATCACCCACCTGGTAGAAGAGTATGTAGGCATCAGGACTCACTACCTCGTCTTCTGAGGCCGCCTCCACCTTGCTGTCATCGAAGCTGTACCACCTGTTGTCAGCTGTGTTCTTGCATACCGCTGTCACAACACAACACAAAGGTAAGTATAAAACACAACACAAAGGTAAGTATAAAACACAACACAAAGGTAAGTATAAAACACAACACAAAGGTAAGTATAAAACACAAACAAAGGTAAGTATAAAACACACACTTCAACCTCACATCTACATACACACATAACTTTGAAGACGCTTAAAGCTTATCATGAGAATATCAAACTTTAAATAAGTCTCATAAACAGTAGTGAATTAAGTCAAATAAATGATTCAGTGAAAATATATTCAATTCCTTCTTCTCCCTTGCAGTCATAATATCTATTGTTCACAAGCTGATGTAAACTCTTTGTCCAGTGTTCATCCTTCACTTAAAATGTTATTTGATCCATAATTTGTTATAACCATTTATCAGGAAGCCTTGATTTGAGCTTATCATACTCCAAAGAACTTTCATTATTTTAAGTGTCAATCGCCATCCTCAGCCCCCCCTCCCCAGCAGCTCCCTCCCATGCTCTCACCTGTGTAGTGTCCCCCCTGCATGTCCTTCCCATGGTGGTAACAAACTCCATACAAGTCATAGACATTCTCCTCAGGGTAGGTGACGCAGCGCTTGGGTCTCTTCCAGGGTGACCAGACGCCCCCCAGCATGCCTGAGTCTGCCGGGCCGTTAGGGTGGGTGTGCTGGGGCTTGGCGGCCACGTGCTCTGAGATGTCAAACCCAGTGAGGGGAAACTTGACGGTGGTGGACAGCTTGGATGAGTTACTCTGAAGGGTTCCCTGGAAAGTAAATAGTATTGAGAGATAGATACATAGATAAATAGATAAATATGTTATGGCTTATCTAATGAATTGGTGGATTAATATTACATCATTATTTTAGTTCATTCATAAAATTATTCTTTCATTTTTACAAACTTACAAAGGACAATGTTTCTCTTTTATCTAATGAAAAAAAATGCATCAATGACATTATTAATCTATTCATCAGATTCACAGCAACACTCATTTCACTTGTCCTTTTGATGCTTACAGAATATGGGAAGTGCACAAAACTAATAAATAAATAAAAACTATGATATAAATATGAGAACCATCTTCCCACTGCACACACACCCCCATATACACACATACACACACACACAAACACCCATACACACAAACACCCATACACACACACGTACACCCCCACACACTCACTTGTTTGAATCGCTTGAGGTGTATGACCAGTATCTGTGGGGCTGACCAGAGCATGAGTCTCTTCACCACCTGCTGCTTGCGGTTACAAGTTGGGCAGTGCCATGCATCCCCACAACCAAGCTTCTCGGCCGACGTGTGCAGCTGTGGGGGAGAACCAGGCTAACTTGTGCACTCAATAGCAAGGTGAGGGGAAGGTGGGGGGGAAGGTGCGGGGAAGGTAAGGGGAAAGTGAAGGGAAGGTGATCACGAATCTGGAATTAGTTTAGTCATTACTATAATTTTTGGATTTTCCATTTTGTGGCCTGTAAATTCCACCAGAATTGAGGTGGAAAAAGTTTTTTTTTCCATTTTACTACATAAATATTAGTCCTACAGGAATATTGTATAGAAGTAAAGTTATGGAGTTTGATAATGTCTATCTCATAATGTCATCATCATTCTAATAACTCTTGATATTTATGAAGAAAAATAAGATTTTGTGAAAGAAATGAATGCATAATACTTTACACTCCTACATCTATAATTACATTTCAATTCCATTTCACTATAGCTCAATAAAACGGGCGCATCCTGTTCTTTCTTTAATATTCTGTACGTTTTTTACATAAACCCCATATATTTCGAGTTATTTCAAAATATATGATTTATGTAAAAAATTCTAAGGGTGTACCCTACGAAATTTCATGCAAATTTCCACACCTCCGAATCACATGAAAATTGGTACAATAAGGTTTTCGGTCATGCTGAACACGAATCTGGCCTTATTTTTCTGATTACTATAATATCAAACTGTATTTTACCCTTGTTTGCCTAATAACAATAATGAAATAACCATTATTTAACTTTACTGGCTGATGCTGGTCTCATATGATAAATATACATAGAGATGACCTACCCTAAATCTACACAATATAACGTTTAAATGTTATTTGGTTTCCATATCTTGAACTGTTAGCATATTAAAACTGATTAAAACCAATCAAAAATTATTAAAAGTACTTTTTACATTCCTGCATCTGTACTTAGATCCCAATTCCATTTCACTATAGCACAAAAGAATGCACATGTATGGATCAATGTATAATGATTATATTCAAGTCACTCTGCTATAATGTCTGGCAGCACAATCCTCCTTGTATTTCTCTTCACACACTGTTCAACTTCATCCTTTGGTTCAATGGCAAAGTTTCTATCAACACACATCATTATCAACGAAGATAATTGGTTGGTTGACATTGTTGACCTCAAGTAATTTTCACAAGTCTAAGTCTACTGATACTGGATCAAAATTGGATCAAAATAAATACCAAAAGTGTGTTGTTTATATGCAGTGTGCATTCTGGTGGAGATGGAAAATTTTACCAACATAGATATTATAGGACTCAGTCGCAATAAAATTGAGTTTGAAAAACTTAGTGGTGACCCTGAATGGGGAGGCATGTGTCCCCTGGACCCCACCGGTAAATCTGCTGCTGAGAAATAGGCAAGAAATAGGTCAAGAAAGGCAAGAAATAGGTCAGTTAAAAATAGACAGGTAGTTGTAAAGTTATAAGAGGCAATAGAGAGAGGAGTGAAGTGGGTAGAAGTAGAGCAATGAGATCAGCTATAAATAAACAGGTGGGTGGGTGGATGTAAGTGTGTGTGTGTGTGTGTGTGTGTGTGTGTGTGTGTGTGTGTGTGTGTGTGTGTGTGTGTGTGTGTGTGTGTGTGTGTGTGTGTGTGTGTGAAGGTAAGTGTGTGTGTGGGTGTGGTGAGGCAAGTGGATGTCGGAAGGTGTAGCAGTAGTAGCAGCCCAACCCCCAACACCCACCTGCAGACACTGATGCAGGGAGACTGATGCACACTGTAACGGGTTCTCCTTCAGTTCCTTCACACTAAAATGTTCATCTACGTGGTCCAAATCATCCACTATGTATCTGGAAGGAAGGAATGCAAGGGTGGTGAATGAGTCTCTCTCTCTCTCTCAGGAATAAGTATGCAATGTTCATGATTTTTTTCTTCTATAAATTAATACACAACTATATTTTCAACTACTAGCTGATAAAACAATAAATTCTGAGACTATACATTTTTTTTCCCACACTCACTTTTCTTTGGTTTGGTTGGTCCACTGTAAGACGAGTTTGATGTGTGGAGGTCCGGCAGCGGGGTCACAGAGGGTCAGCGCCTGCTCCACACACTCATGGTAGAGAGGCACATCCAGGGCCGGGTCCAGACAGATGACACAGCTGCCTCCGTCATCCACTCCAATGAGGAACAGTCCACTCTAAGGGAAGGGAAGGGAAGGGAAGGGAAGGGAAGGGAAGGGAAGGGAAGGGAGGGTTTAGAGGAGGACTTAACAAGGGAAATTCTATCTTTGTTCGGAACTTAAGGTGTGAAATGTTAGTTTTGTTCGGAACTAATTGATCATGTAATGTGTTCTTGTTTAGGGAAGATCATTAAACTCTTCAAAATACACTTTTGTATCACTAATTAAGCCTCATATGCTCATTAGGGGAATAAAGTTAATGGCTCAATGATAACATGTTCTTAATTGAGTAATGAATCTCATGAATCATTCTTTTTATCATGAGTCAGTGTGAAAAAAGAAAAGCTAAGACGCCACAATTAGCTATTCATAAAACGTCTAATTCCTATACTTTTCTGTGCAATACCACAAGCAAATAACACATCAATAACAAGCCAGAAAAAAATAATTAATTAATTAATTAATTTAAAAAAAAGTCTTCCTCGAGTGTGTGTTGGAGTGGGACTTTGAAGGTTGATTCACCTCCTGCTCCGAGGTGAGTGTGTCGTTGGTCACCATGTTGGTCATCTCCTTGAGTAGCAGCTTCTGGAGGTCCACGTAACTCACATCCCGCACCACCTGGCTCTGGTACACACCCCCAAACCTGTACCAACACCACCACAAAACCAGGTTAAGTTAGGTGTCATCACAGCTTCAAAGGACATCAACGCATACATACATAGATAGAGAATAGAGATAAAAAAAAATACAACATGGTATTCATTTAAGACACTACAGTTATACATTGTCCCTGTCTCCCTGCCTCCCTCTCTGTTTCTCTCCCTCCCTCCTTCCCTGCCTCTCTCTCTCCCTGCCTCTCTGCCAGCCTCACCTGATGTTCTCGGGGTCGGCCAGCACCACGTTGACCCAGGTGATGAGGATGAAGGCACCACTCTCCTGCGTTGGAGGCTTGTGTGACGGCAGCTCAATGGCGTACAGCGGGTCACTCTCCCCTATCACGTTGACGGGACTGCCATCTGTGTGCCAGGGAAGGGAAGGTGAGGTGATGGTGATAGTGGTGATTTTTTGTTTCCATTTTTTTTTTTTTTTTTTAAACATTAAAAGGGTACTAGCCAAAGAGTAACAAAAATAGGTTTTAAAAATTCCGCTTGTTGTCAGGCCCTGTAAAGAGGACAGCAGGAGAAATAGAAGCAAGGGTTGGAGGTCCAGTTAACATTAGAGGTGTGTTGACACTCCTCTTTTGAAAGAGTTTAAGTCATAGGCAGGTGGAAAAACAGACAAAGGAAGAGAGTTCCAGAGTTTACCAGTGTAAGGGATGAAAGAGTGAAGATACTGGTTAACTCTTGCATTAGGTAGATGGACAGAATAAGGATGAGAAGAAGTAGAAAGTCTTGTGCAGTGAGGCCGCGGGAGGTGGGGAGGCATGCAGTTAGCAAGTTCAGAAGAGCAGTCAACATGAAAATAGCAGTAGAAGATAGATAAAGATGCAACATTGCGGCGGTGACTTAAAGAATCAAGAGTCAGTCAGTTAGAGGAGGAGAGTTGATGAGACAAAAAGCTTTAGACTCCACCCTGTTTGATAGAGCTGTGTGAGTGTGGGTTGGGCATCTGTTGTACGATGTTGAAAAATGCAAGGTGGTGTCATGAGCATAGGAGTGGATAAGGCATTGAGTCAGATTTAGGAGATCATTGATGAATAATAGAGAGGGAGTAGAGAGTGGGTGATAGGACAGAACCTTGAGGAACACCACTGTTGATAGTTTTAGGAGAAGAACAGTGACCGTCCACTACAGCAGCAATAGACCGGTCGGAAAGGAAACTGGAGATGAAGGTACAGAGAGAAGGATAGAATCAATAGAAGGCTAGTTTAGAAATTAAAGATTTATACCAGACTCTATGGTAATGCAGTGGTTTGTTGTATTGTATTAGTGTTATCATTTATAAAAGAAACAATTAAAGGAGTAGAGTGTCATTGTAACTTGACTACCATTGCATTGCCTCAGCCACATGTGTTACGCCAGTTTATACTCGGCTTCATTAAGGGACAGTGAACAACAAGGACAAAATATTAAGCAAAGCAAGCATTCCTATCATCTGTTTGTGTATGTGTGTGTTTTTGTGGTTGGTCAGCAGTTCACATTCAACAACAACAACAGCAGGAGCAGAAGAGGGGCAGCAGCAGCAGCAGCAGCAACAGGAGCAGGAGCAGCAATAGCAATCACAGTGTTTACAAATTAAGGCTACGAGGAGGAAGGTTTATCAGCAAACAGCAAGACAAGACAAAGAAAGACAATACAAGACAAGGCAAGGCAAGACGAAGACTAACCAGCAAATGTGCGGTGGAATCCTTCTCCATCCACCTCTGTAATGATGAGACTTGCTGCAGGAATACCACAGTCCTCCCCCAGCTGGATGCGGAGGTCGTGGATGCTGGCCGTGTTCTCTATGCTCACCCCAAGCTGGACCTGTAGGGATCACGGGGGAAAGGAGGAAAGGAAGATATTATATTAGATTAGATTAGATTAGATTAGATTAGATTAGATTAGGTTAGGTTAGGTAAATGGTGCGATGTTATGGTGTAAATGTTAATGATAGGTTAGGTTTGGTTAGGGTAAGTTAATGATAGGTGATGGTGATGGTGGTGATAGTGTGTATATTAAACAAAATTAATAGATATAGATACAAGCACAAGCATAACTCATATCCTATTTACACACACACACACACACACACACACACACACACACACACACACACACACACACACACACACACACACACACACACACACACCTGCTTGGGCTGCTGGTTGAGGTACACCACACACACGAAGATGGCTTGCATTTGCCGCTGTGGTATGGGTATGGACACGCACACGAACGGATCAAAGGTGTTCGATTCCTTCTGGCAGTGAGGGCATTTCAGGGAGGATCGGAACTGTGCCTGTGAGGGGAAGGGAAGGGAAGGGAAGGGAAGGAGGAGGTGATTAGTAAGTATCATTAAAAGGGATTGTTATAAGAAGAATGAGGGAAGATAAGGGAAGGGAGGTTAAAAAGTAATATTAAGGGAGGAAGAATGAGGGAAGAGGAGAAAGGTTAGAAATGAGTGTGAGGAGTAAAGGAAAGTAATAGGAAAAGAAAGAATTGAAAGAAAATGTGGTGCAAGAAGAGATAATTGGATGATGAGAGAGAGAGAGAGAGAGAGAGAGAGAGAGAGAGAGAGAGAGAGAGAGAGAGAGAGAGAGAGAGAGAGAGAGAGAGAGAGAGAGAGAGAGAGAGAGAGAGAGAGAGAGAGAGACACGACTAGAGTTGCCCCAAACATTAATTAAGAGTATTGCATTATCTTGTCCACCGTCAATTACGCGACATTAAATAAAAATAAATAAAAATAATTGACTTGACCTAAACAAACAGAGGAAAGAGAGAGAGAAAAAAAACTCTAGCAATAATAGTAATTTGAGTTGATAATTATAATACAACAAATAAAGAAGATAGATACAATATAATACAATAAATAAATCAATAAATATATAAATAAAACTTAATCAAGGTTGTCCTACACTTAACAATGATAATAACAATGATGGGAAAGAAAGAAAGGGAAAAAAAAAAGGAAGGAAGATTCTGCAGGGAAGATAATAATTTCCTTTGAAAATATATCAAAATAATGAAATAATTACATGAACCAAAATAGGAAAAAAAGAAAAGTATAAATTATAAAAAAAAAAATAATAATAATAATAATTGAACAAACTGGGAAAACTTGAAAAAATGTGACAAAAATAAAGTAAAAAAAATAAAAAAATAAAATAAAATTCCCCACATGAAGATAATTGAATAAAAACAGAATACAAAGAAATTTCATCACTACGGGAAAAAATAAAGTCGAGGAGGAAAAAAAGATAAAAAAGAAAAAAAAAAAAAATCTAGTTTACCCAACATTAGAGATAGGAAATCCCATCCCTTTAACACCCCCCCCCCGCCCACCCCCTCTTCCCGCCCCCCCATAATAATTAAACCCACTGACATTTACTCCCTCCTTTAACCCTTAACCCTTACTTCTCTCTCTCTCTCTCTCTCTCTCTCTCTCTCTCTCTCTCTCTCTCTCTCTCTCTCTCTCTCTCTCTCTCTCTCTCTCTCTCTCTTTCTGTGATGTACGTAATGAGAGGATAATGATGATGATAATAATAACAATAATAATAATAATAATAATAATAATAAGTAATAATAACAAACATAATAATAATAATATAAAAAAAACACTAAATAAATACAATACAACATAAATCATACACGCAGGAATACAAATCAAATACAACACAGGTAGATAACGGCCCGTGAGTTCATTAATTAAACTTACCTGGAAAATTTCTTGTATGAAGCTACTGTTACATCGAAGGTGGTTAGCGAGTGTCTCTGCTGCAACGATCTCATCTGGCCTCCCGTACGTATTCTGCGGGAGAAAGATGAACATGGGGTTAATAACAATAATAATCTCATCTGATCTCCCGTACGTATTCTTCTGGAGGAGGAGGAGGAGGAGGAGGAGGAGGAGGAGGAGGAGGAGGGAGGAGGAGGAGGAGGAGGAGGAGGAGGAGGAGGAGGAGGAGGAGGAGGAGGAGGAAGGTTAAGTTAGGTTAGTGTGTGCTTGAGTAGTGGTGATGCAAACATATATTATTGATTACAAGGCTTCTATTAGCGCACGTAATACATCTTGCCTTGCTTTCCATAGATAGGCTTTTCCCAAGGTCAAAGCCACACAAAGTACTCTCCTACTCCCCTCTCCCACCCCTTTGTAATACTGTAATAGCATGGTGATAAGTTAGAGGGAATATAATGATGGTGTTGTGTGTGTGTGTGTTGAGTTACGATCGATTTTAGTAAACAATTGTAACTTTCTGAACACACGAAGCTGGTTATGTTTTTTTATTTTATTTTATTTTTTGGTGAAAATGTGTTGTAAAGTTTGTGTGTGAGTGAACGTTTTATGAATAATGATCTAAAATAATAATGATGATGATAATAATGATGATGATTTATTTTGTTCATTTCAATACATACATACACGATATATATATTAAAAAAAAAAAAAAATTACTGAACTACTTAAAAAAAATATTAATGTAATGACACTTTATACATACAGACAAATAAAAAGTTACCATCAATTACATAACTTAATCAATAC
>JAXIVD010008473.1:7500-17488 GCA_036785275.1 Cancer borealis | reverse complement strand
GTGGTGGTTGTGGTGTGTTGTGGTGGGTGGTGGTGGTGGTGGTGGTGGTGGTGGTGGTGGTGTGTTGTGGTGGTGGTGGTGGTGGTGGTGGTGTGTTGTGGTGGTGGTGGTGGTGGTGGTGGTGGTGGTGGTGGTGGTGGTGGTGGTGGTGGTGTGTTGTGGTGGTGGTGGTGGTGGTGGTGGTGGTGGTGGTGGTGGTGGTGTGTTGTGGTGGTGGTGGTGGTGGTGGTGGTGGTGGTGGTGGTGGTGGTGGTGGTGTGTTGTGGTGGTGGTGGTGGTGGTGGTGGTGATGGTGGTGGTGGTGGTGGTGGTGGTGGTGGTGGTGGTGGTGGTGGTGTGTTGTGGTGGTGGTGGTGGTGGTGGTGGTGGTGGTGATGGGGCGTGGATGGGCCTCTAGGTGACAAGGGATGTTCACCTGTTCCAGTCTGGCGGCCCCGTGGTAGGTCATATGTGGGTCACGACATACAGGTGCGTCTACGGAGGGAAGGACAGGTAAGTTTGTGAATATCTGTGACGGCGGTGGTGGTGGTGGTGGTGGTGGTTGTCTAGTTTTTTGCTTCTGGTTTGCTTCAAGTTTAGTTTTTTTATGTCTTTCTGTCCTGTCTCGTATTTATTTTCTTTTTATGTGTTTTTTGTCTGGGTTGTTTGTCGTGTTTCTTCTGTTTTTGCTTTGTTGGATGTATTTTGTTTGTTTGTTTGTTTGTGTTTGTGTATCTGTTTCTGTCTGTCTATCTGTCTGTTTAAACATTTTCTCAATTTAACAATAACTATAAGTATAGAACAAACAAACCATTACCTTATGCTCTTTCTTACCTTGATACAACTTGATAAATTAAATAAAAGGAATCAAGTTGTTTCAGGATGACTTGACACACGTACGTATTGTGATCAAAACAACATTGCTATATTTAAATGTCATTCTTGCATTACTTACTTTTACTCTTCAAGGCAAAGATTGAGTTGCATGAAGCAAAGACTATAAATCTATATTCGTTCCTCGTTAACTTTATTCTAATGTTAGTTTATTTTCAATCATTCTTACACTAACAATATTTACATACACGTCATTATAGACTTTTTAATCAATGCCTGAGCCAGATGTTTCATTTTTAGTACTCTCCCCGTCAGAAAAAAGTTTATTTATCATAAGTCGAAAAACTTACCAACCCTCAGTACACACACACACACACACACACACACACACACACACACACACACACACACACACACACACACAGACACAGACACAGATACAGACACAGACACAGACACACACACACACACACACACACACACACACACACACACACACACACACACACACACACACACACACACACACAACACATCCACAAACACTCTATATCTGATGGATGCACGCAGCTTGTCCTCTGCATCCACGCCACTGACGAGTGACTCGTCCTCTATATTGCATTCCTCACAACCCTTTTTCTCCCTTCCCCTTCCCGTTCCCCGCCAGCACCGACATTCAATCACTCACGCTGCCCCTGCACGTCCTAGGCTCCCTACACGCCGCGCTTCAAACCACACTTGCCCCGACGTGCAATACAGTGGAATGCTGCACCTGCCCAACCTGACACCTTGCGAGCTAATTAACGCACGTCATCTTCGTCTCAAGCGATTTTCATCCCCGTCGTTTTCTCGTTCAATTTTCTTGCTTCCTTTTTTACGGTTTATCGCTAATGGGTATCATATCGCGTCAGCTGTCTCGTCCCAGCCTGGTTTTTGTTACTTGCCTTAATTATCTCCTTGTTTACCTTCACTCTATGTCCTTGAAGCCCGCATGCCAGGAAGACGCCACTTTAACGGAGGATAAATACGATTATAATCAACGGGGCATGGCGGGACGTGGAATGGGTTAGGAGGGGGGAGGAGAGGGTGTGTGTGGGGAGGAGAAATAAGAGGTTTTCAAAACAAGAGAAACTAAAACTCCTTCTGCGACGCAAAAATTACCGAAAAACACAACTTCGGGGAATAATTTATGTTCGGTTTGCAAGCGAGGCAGCCACCCGGACCCACGAGGGAAGGCACCGGCATCTGCCCGCCTCCACTCCTCCATTACACTTCATTATCTCCTCCACGACTTCTGTTTCACGCACTGCACCGCCTCGCTACCTCCTACGATCTGCCTCGGTCCTGCCGTCAACACATTCAAGCCTCCACTTCCTTTGTATTCTACGCGACGACCTTTCTGTCATGTCCGCGGCTCCTTTCCCGCCTTACTTATTGATGATTGCCAGAACACTACTACTACGAGGCACCAATCAGTCTACTACGGGTTCAGGTGTACTGCTGATGTCACTCAATTATTAACGTCTATACTCAGGTTTTTTACAAATCCATTTCTTCAACAGTTTTTAAGTTTATTGTCCTCGGCTGTGAGTAATATAAGCTAATTAACTAGATTTTCTTATATCAGGTGAGTGATCAGGTGTCTGCCTCGTATAAATTAAGTCAGGAATATACACTATAGTTCTCCATCCTTTTGTCTCTATACAGGCAAGTCCACGTCTGGTTGAGGGGCGAATATACAAGATGTGATAAGGTAATACTTTTGGTTTCTTGAATCCTCGTAGTTTCAACATGATAGTTTATGGAAGATGATATGAGGGTGAGGATGCTTCATGTGGCTGGGAATGTAATGTACTACCTATCCTTCCATGTCCCTACTCATTCTTCTTCTTCTATTCTTCCTCCTCATCACGAACACAGCCATTAAACGTTAATAGATTTTACCACACAGAGAACAGTACGTAAGATGAAGCACCTCATGATATATAAGATCATAAATAAAAAAAAAAATTATTGTGAAGTGCATGGTGTCTGTTTTCATTTATTTTTTGGGTGAGTTCACGTTTCCATAAGAAAATGACGACGTTCTAGAAAAAAAAAAAGATAAAAAGTGAAAATTCAAAACCTTGGTAAACAGAGAATTGGAAGGAGAAAGGGGACACTCCCATTATTTTCTTTCTCTCTCTCCTCTTTGTTGGAAGTATTTTTCGAGTGTTCCAAATTTGACGCAGGAAAAGAGGGTACGACTTGTGTTTCTCTGTGAGGACGTGAACTCAAACCTATTAGACTATAGCAAAAACAAAACAAAAACAAATAAAATAAAATAAACAAATAAAGTCAAATAAAATCCCTTCATCTCAAAATATATAGAAGTTATCGAAAAAATAACAACAACATCGGATAGACGTTATAACAAATTCCCTTACTTTATTCATATACATTCACCTTGCTAAGTCTTAAACCGTCATACACACACACACACACACACACACACACACACACACACACACACACACACACACACACACACACACACACACAACACAAACACAAACACAACACAAACACACACACACACACACACACACACACACACACACACACACACACACACACACACACACACACACACACACACACACACACACACACACTAGATACTCACACTTAACCCTCAGATGGATGGGGTTAGACTGTCATCACCCTCAATGTTGGAGGCGACACAGTAGTAGTTCCTGACGCTGTTCTGGCGACCCTCTGAAGGACAAGACTCTGGTTGCTGATGATGATTCCCGCTGACACGTTATGATTGCACTCCGTGCCCTGAGGAGAACGGGAGAGAGTGAGAGGGGAGAGAGTGAGGCTGCGAGGGATGAAAGAGAAAGAGAAGGAATAAAGTGGGGAGTGAGACAGGTACAGAGAGAGTATGCGAGAGAAATAGGTAGAGGAAATAAAACGAATGGAATGATGGAAGAGTGTTAAAGAAAGGAAGTGAGAAGGAATCATGAGCACGAGAAAGGTATCGATTAGGGAGAGAGAATAGGAGGGAAAGGAAGTGATTTGGAGGGAAGAAACTAGACAATTTTATAATACATTCAATTTATACTGAACATTTCCTTGAGGTGATCCGGTGTAGACGACCTGCAGAAGGAATGTGTGAAGGGATGGATGGAATTTAAAGAGACGTTTACCCTTGAGTGGAGAAGGATATAATGACTGCCAATTACGATGATGCTAATGATACTGTAGCTGGAAACTGCGCATTCTCTCTCTCTCTCTCTCTCTCTCTCTCTCTCTCTCTCTCTCTCTCTCTCTCTCTCTCTCTCTCTCTCTCTCTCTCTCTCTCTCTCTCTCTCTCTCTCTCTCTCTCTCTCTCTCTCTCTCTCTCTCTCTTTGCTGTCAATCATGCCCGAGCCATAATCTCACCCTGAAACGCTGTTAGAGAGAGAGAGAGAGAGAGAGAGAGAGGAGAGAGAGAGAGAGAGAGAGAGAGAGAGAGAGAGAGAGAGAGAGAGAGAGAGAGAGAGATAGCTTTACGTCACTGCACATGAAGACCAACAAAAGGAAAACTGGAGCTCCCATAACGAGGCTGTGAAGGGAGGAGGATGGTTTACAAGCTCATCTCCTCCCGTGACCTTCTCGCAAGAGGGACATTAACGTTGAGAGGCCAGACGTTAGCCATCGATTGAACTCCAGTGATTGAAACAAGTGAATGAAAGGCACGATTGGGGCAAAGGAGGTGAAGGCGGGAAGGTTTCGGTGGGGGTGAAGGGCAATAGATTATGGTGTGAATACAGTCTAAAGATCTAAAGAGAAAGAGGAAGAGGAGGAGGAAGAAGAGGAAGGGAATGTGGAAAAGGAAGAAGGAGAGGGGAGGAGAAAGAGGAGGAGGACTCACTTCATGAAGCCAAATGATCTTGTACACCCAAGGGTTGGCTTTGATGGAACACTCGAAGTACACGTCGTCACCTTCTTCAATGTTACTCAGGTTGAGGGAGCGTCCAGGCTGCAGGGTGGTGCGCGGCACGTCTGTAGGGAAGGGTGAGTGTGAGTCATAGTTTGGGAAGAGATAAGGGTGAACGTTGATAAGAACCGATGTGTGAGGGAGAGAGAGACATGATTTGGATGAAATTTGATGATAAGTGTGGATCAAATAACGTTACGGGTGATTACAGATTGAGGGTGAGGCAAACTGAGCCTTTGAGTGGAGTGAGTGAGTTCTGCCCAGTCACTACGCATTTAATTTTAGTTTAGGACGTTCAAACTGGTGTGTCTAATACTAAACATATGTTGGTTGGCGCTGTGGCTGGCACAGCTGTAGAGTAATATGCTGTTCTCAGACACGCAGCAAGCAGGCGACATGACTCTCCGGGCAAGATAGCGCTTCTCAAACATGACGTTGGCTGTGACGTCACGTGCGAACACATGCTAATGTATGCTGTGAAAAATCTTGCTCTGAATGGACGAAAGAAACACAAGGATGGAGACACTAAGGAGTGTAAGGCATTCAGAACATCTACGCAAGCCTCTCCTAGCGAGGAACTCTTTCAGTCTATTTCTTACATTTTATTGAGTTCTTTGAAAATGACAAAGTTCTTGAAAAGGAAGAAACCTAAAGATAGAAAATCTCCCAAAGGAAGAAAACAGTAAACTTTCCACATTCCCCGGAAAGAGGTTTTGACGTCATTTTTCCTGAGTTATGAAAAGGCGGCCATTAATTCACTGGAGTTCTTTTTCTCTTAATGGTGTAAATTTCACCTGCCTCGCCTTTACACTCAAGATTCTTCTATAAGTGTTTCCCCTCGACCAAGCTTTCCCTTCCTCTTCAGACACCCAACACCCACCAATCCCTCTGAAGTTCCTCCTACACCTCTCCCACGCCCAGAATACCCTCTAACATCTCCTCCACACCCTCCATTCCTCCTACAACACCCCCATGATGCCTTCCTGCACGCCTTTCACCTCTAAACGTCTTCCCTAACAAACCCTTCGTATACTCACAGTAAATGTCAAGCAGCCAATCGTCCACCAGGGGCCTTGTGTTGTCTGAGGGCGCCGAGGCTTCACAACTCAACACCTTCCCAGCGTCTGTCACATCAGGCGTGAACTGCAACTCGCTGGTGGTCACGTTACCCTCGTGAGTCATCTGTGGAGGCGGAGGAACAAGACTTGATAGTTGGTTATCACACCGCCTCACTCACTGACTGACTGACTGACTGGCTGGCTGGCTGGCTGGCTGACTGACTGGCTGGGTGGCTGGGTGGCTGGTTGGTTGGCTGACTGGCTGGGTGGCTGGGTGGCTGACTGGTTGGCTGGCTGGCTGGGTGGCTAACTGACTGACTGATTGACTGACTGGCTTACCTCCTGTCTCCATGGTTACGGTTCGACTCTTTTTTTTTCTCTCCTCTTGGGACGAAATGGTTACTGGTTTCCAGGTAAATTATAGTAATATTACCGATGGTTAGTTTCAGTTTCATATAATAATAATAATTTAAAAACCGTACTTGATTACCATGCTTTGAAATACTCACATGAAATAATTATTGTTTACATAAGGTATTAGCTGTGTTATTATTTTAATGTTAATGCAAATAAAAAGGTACAGTGATGCTATGTTATTTATTTATTTTTAAATATAATACTTGGTGATATGTCATTTAAGTTTATGCATCAGTAATTTTTTTCATATGACTACTAATAATTCAATAATACAGCGATGATTCTAATATCCGTTATAATTTTGGTTACTATAAAACATTATTACGTTATCTGGGTACAGGAAGTAGCGTACACAGACAGGAATGAAGGAGAGATAAGCCGAAACAAACGTTGAGCCAATTAGCAAAAGTCACGAGCAAACTGACAAGGTAGAACGAAGCGGCCTAAGCCAAGTTCAAAGGGAGATGGGCGGCAAAAATCTTTATCTCACTGCCTTTGCTTGCTCTCTCTCTCTCTCTCTCTCTCTCTCTCTCTCTCTCTCTCTCTCTCTCTCTCTCTCTCTCTCTCTCTCTCTCAGACTTCTAAATGCACTATCATGGAATAATCACTGACGCATAAATAACAGAAATGTAGTGTGTGTGTGTGTGTGTGTGTGTGTGTGTGTGTGTGTGTGTGTGTGTGTGTGTGTGTGTGTGTGTGTGTGTGTGTGTGTGTGTGTGTGTGTGTGTGTGTGTGTGTGTGTGTGTGTGTGTGTGTGTGTGTGTGTGTGTGTGTGTGTGTGTGTGTGTGTGTGTGTGTGTGTGTGTGTGTGTGTGTGTGTGTGTGTGTGTGTGTGTGTGTGTGTGTGTGTGTGTGTGTGTGTGTGTGTGTGTGTGTGTGTGTGTGTGTGTGTGTGTGTGTGTGTGTGTGTGTGTGTGTGTGTGTGTGTGTGTGTGTGTGTGTGTGTGTGTGTGTGTGTGTGTGTGTGTGTGTGTGTGTGTGTGTGTGTGTGTGTGTGTGTGTGTGTGTGTGTACTGAGGCCAGCATTCCTTCATGGTCTGTTAATTAAACCCGTAACGATCAAATCCACATTGATATCCTTCGAAAATAAGAACCAGAAAGAAAAAAAGAAAACCATCACTCACCGTATTATTCCCGAACTATTTCCGAAACTCACAATCCGGATTTGCAGTCACTTGAACGCGCCACTTGGCTCATCCGATAATGGGGGGGAGCGTAACGCAATTACTCCACGAATTTCACACACAAACTCGCTTACCTTCTTCTTTTCTCTCCTTCTCAAGTGAGGGAAATAAATCTTCGTCTGGGAGGTAAATGAAGACAAAGGGTTCGCAGGTGTGGTGACAGGTGTGCGAGGTCTGCAGGTGATTATCTTCTCTGTCATTAGGTGTGAGAGTTTCGTTGTCATTATGTTGCTGATGTGTAGGTGAGGTATAAAAGGATTTGTTGTAGTGGCAAAAGAAGGAGGATAAGGAGGGAGGGAAGGATGGATGGGTGGGTGGGTGGGTGGAGGGAAGGGAAGGAGGGTAAGGAGGGAGGGAAAGATGGATGGATGGATGGATGGGTGGAGGGGGCTAGGGAAGGGAAGGAGGATAAGGAGAGAGGGAGAAACGCTATATGTAAAGGATAACGAATGATGTATAATAACCCAAGATATGTACCTGCAAGGCTGTGTTTGATGGCTGTTGAAATAATAACTCGTATGTGTGTGGTGGGGTGGGGGAGGGGGGTTATGTATACTTAATTCAGTATCATAGCAGAACACTTATGAAGAAAAAAAAAAAAAAAACGAAATACACGTAACAAACAGACACACACAGTTCTTCCTAAGTCTTGCCCTTTACTCAGTTCTTTTTTTCTTCTTTCCAACCAACAAGTGTTCCTTCATCACCTCTTCTTAGCAATTACTGACCACTACAGTACTACGATAAACCATGCAATTCATACCACATCATACAATTTGAGCACGTAAAATTTTTTTGGGTACGTGAAGAATGGACTTACCTTGTCTATATGAGTGGTGAGGATGGTGGGGCCGAGACGCCAGGTGATATTGGCTGCTGGCCTTGCACCTGCCGCCTGACACACCACCTGGTAGGCCCTTCCTGCGCTGAGGGGGTCACGGCTACTCAGGAGGCGAACCCAGAGCGGCGCGACTGTAAGGGGGAAGCGAATTGCATGTCAGGAAAATGTACCATGACGTTGGCTCCTCTATCGCGTGTCCCTGTGAGTGCCAGACTGGGGAACTTTGGAAGAAATAAGTTTAAAGTCCGGGAAAGGCAGTGGAATTAACTCTTGTGGCTCAGCGAAGTTACAATACTCGAACATTTCCAAGTGGACTCGGTTATACGGGTGAGGCTTGAGAGGGAGGCTGTAGGGGGATGAGAGAGGCGTTAGGGGAGTGGCTATAGGATGTAGGGACGGATGGGTGAGTTTGGGATTCGCTCTCTCTCTCTCTATCTATCCTTTTTTTTTTATTTGTGTTCGTGTATTGCTGAATTGTTAAAATTGACGGACGTGTTGGGTGTAACACGTACCAAACACGTTGCTATGTCAAGGGATGACGGGTGGGTTGTGTTGTTTTTATAAAGGTAATGATACAAAACATACCTGTATATTTACACCACCAAACACATCGCCTGCTTATCTGCACAAACAAAACATACATTCTGTCTACATTATCGCGACCTGCCATCTCTCTATCTACCACCAATGTAAAATACGAGTATGGAAAGAATACCTCATGACATACAGGAGTGGCAGGACTGTAAGTTGCGTTGTGTTGGTTATGCGTCATGGTCTCAAAACTCTGCGAACTCCAGCAAAAACTTGGCTCCAACAAGGTTAGCCATGATCTGCAGGTTGTACTCCTTGAATTTTCACGAGACCACGACCGCCGTTCATAACCCAACATACAAGACCTGAATTCACACAGACACTTCACTATTACTTGTTCGGTGTGACGGAGTTTGCACCCGAAAAAAACAAAACATGAGCAGTAAGTGGTCTATACGGACTGGCCATAACCTTGCTCTCTCCACTCACCCAGCGGCTCGTGAAATAAAATACTCACACAAAAATGAAACTGTGAAACGGATGATGATGATAATGGTGTTGGTCGTGATATGTTGCTAGGGGGGGACACACTGGGGCCTCTCACAACGCATGCATCACGGAGGACGCTAGTGGTGGTGGGTGATAAAATTCGAAGTATGTCACATCCCCGCGGCTCGAAGGGTAATTGAGGCGGAAAATTAATGAGTCCTCACTCCTGTAATTTAGTAATATAAGCGTTATAACTCAGGCGGCAGCAACGGCAGCCCCTCCACGCCCCGCCTGCAGTCTCGGCGTTTCTCTAGCAGCACCTACGAGTTTCCATGACGATAGTAGACGAAACTATAATCATCCTAATGTACGGCACACGCTTGGCTAAATGGTACTGGGGGAGCGGGGTTTGTAAGGCAAGGGTGAATGAGGAGAGAGAGAAAGAGAAAAAGAGAGAGAGAGAGAGAGAGAGAGAGAGAGAGAGAGAGAGAGAGAGAGAGAGAGAGAGAGAGAGAGAGAGAGAGAGAGAGAGAGAGCGAGAGCGAGAGCGAGCGAGCGAGAGAGAGAGAGAGAGAGAGAGAGAGAGAGAGAGAGAGAGAGAGAGAGAGAGAGAGAGAGAGAGAGAGAGAGAGAGAGAGAGAGAGAGAGAGAGAGAAAAATTAGATATGAAAACCCCTCCCACAAATTAACA
>JAXIVD010008472.1:0-17490 GCA_036785275.1 Cancer borealis | reverse complement strand
ATATACCTGGAGACGCCGGTAATCTTTTTACCTGCCCAATTAAGGTATATTGCAAGCCAGGTTTAGTTCCTCGCTGCGGCTACCCCAGTGATGCCATCCTTCACCACCAAACAAAAGAAAAGCGCTCCTGCAGTTTCCAGTATCACCGGCAAGGCACTGAAGTGTGTGTGTGTGTGTGTGTGTGTGTGTGTGTGTGTGTGTGTCTGTGTGTGTGTGTGTGTGTGTGTGTGTGTGTGTGTGTGTTCAAGGGTGTCTAGGAGCACACAATTGTATAGGACTATTGGCATTTGCCTTCGTTTTTTTCATCATGTGCATTTCAGCGGACGTTCATTTTAGCGGACGTGCATTTTAGCGGACGTGCATTTTAGCGGACGTGCGTAATAGCGGAAGTGCGATTTAACGGACATACACGATGCTAAACATAATGTTGATAAATGTTGATTGTCACGCAGCACCTGACGCGTGTTTTCATCAGCAGTGTTTTCTCCGGAGTGACGATGTGTGAGAGGCCACCAGGTTCCTGCCAGACAGCTATTGCCTTCCAGTGTCGAGGGGAGGGAGGGACGGGAGGAGAAGGGGAAGAGGCTTGAGAGAGAGGAGAAGAGCGACAGTAAGGGAAAAGGAGGGAAAAACTAAAAAAAAGAAAAAGAAAATTCACTTAGAGACCAAATATAAAGGTCTAAAAAAGTAAAAGGTGGAGGAGGAGGAAGAGGAGGAGGAGGAGGGAGAGAGAACAGTCGGAATTAAGGGTGAGAGTGAGGAGGAAGTAGAATCAGGGAGGACGGTTATTACTACCAGTCTCTACCTCTCTCCCTACCCCTGGAAACTCAAGGGCTGGTGACGGGCAAAGTTTCCACTCTGCCCACCGTGCTCGGAGATGTGTGGCATAGAAAGTAGCGTTTGGGGCAGCGGGAATGGTGTTTGGTGGGCGGCGAGGCAACGGGGGGCACGTATAACAAGTGAAGGGAGATGAGGCGTTTAAGGGTGAATGAAGAAAGGGGTTTTAAGAGAGAGAGAGAGAGAGAGAGAGAGAGAGAGAGAGAGAGAGAGAGAGAGAGAGAGAGAGAGAGAGAGAGAGAGAGAGAGAGAGAGAGAGAGAGAGAGAGAGAGATTGTTGTCATTTTACTTAAGCGTTAGGTAAATAAACGTTATTATATCTGATGATGCATGATAATGGAATGATGTTCGTGATTTAAAGTATCAGTAAACGCAAAGGCAGCTCGTAGCTAGAATTAGTGGGGGTGCTGCTTCAGAAAAAAATTTAGCCATTGTTTTAATATTGTGTAAAAGGAAACAAACATATGAAATTAAAATATATACTTAAACTTGAAAAATTCCTAAATAGAACAAAAACCGCATGGTGCCTCTTTCCTTCCTCAGAGACGACTCATGGTTACTATATATCCCTTTCACGTTAATATTTATGTTATGGTGTTAAAGTGTTATCCCTTTTGAATTTATTGGAAGTGTATTGTTTAACTGAGTAAGTGTCTCACCCTCGATCCACCCACAGGTCCACACCAGTGACACACACACACACACACACACACACACACACACACACACACACACACACACACACACACACACACACATCTGTCTCCTTTTGACGTGTTTCCCATTAGTTTATAATATTATTAGGAAAATAGGAACAATATTATGTTATGTTGATCATATGTTTTGATTAAGAACAAGTTTGAAATCTGAAAAAGTGAGATTAAGTTAGACAGAGTGTTAGGACCAGGAAAAGTTTGTGTTTTGAAATTATTCTGTGTTGATCGAAGTGAAGTTAACGTGTGGAGTGACCACCAATTCTTATTGAGGTCTTCTGTACCAGATAACCTGAATGGGTGTCACTCAGTTAGGTTAGCAAAGTTTTGTATAACATTATTGATTTTTTTTTTGTGCTCCTTGTTTTATTGTTGTTGGTCTAACAAATGAATAATTGCATCATATAGAAAATGGTGGAAAAAAGGTTGTAATCAAATACTACACAAATTATACAAAAATTATACAAAATTATACAAAATTAGAAGTTATTTCATTAGTGACATGTCATCCCCAGTGGTAACCAGAGTGACTCCTTGTAGCTAAGATTTATTACAACCAAAATTACAACAACAACGACCAGTGGCCAACTTTCGAAAGGGTTCCTATTTCCCTCAAAATAGGTGATGGCAGGCATTACCTAAGACCCACATAATAATAACACCGATTATAACCCAGAGCGTGACCCGGGAGGTAGTAATAATAAAAACAAACATTAGGATAACAACAAATAATAATATATCGTAAATCTTTCCCGCCATGACAAAAGGACTTATTATATTGAATGTTATCGATAATATCGAGTGGCAATATTGGGTGCTACAGTTCCACACTGCCTGTACACTGTACATGAGCAGCCACTGAGCAAACGCATGTTTATCAGCATCATCATCATCGCTATTAGATGCCATTAAGTTTTTTTTTGCACGATGTGCATAGAAGTATTGCATCTCTCTCTCTCTCTCTCTCTCTCTCTCTCTCTCTCTCTCTCTCTCTCTCTCTCTCTCTCTCTCTCTCTCTCTCTCTCTCTCTCTCTCTCTCTCTCTCTCTCTCATGCGATACATTGACATCAATGCATTACACTCAATGCAACTTGTATAGAGTTGATGAAACTTGATCAGTTAATTAAAGTTAGCTTGTGATCGTGTCACCGATAGATCATCCAAACTCAATTAAGCCAGCCTAAAGGTCAGCCTCACCAAATGGTGAGTATAATAGGTAATAACAATGTTCTATAGTGGAAAAACTGCCCATGAATAGCCAATGAAAAGTAGGGATGAAAGACTTGTCCGATCCCCTTAAGAGGAAAACCTTAGCTTGTGTTGAAACATATAGAAAACTAGTTATGAAGAGAAAACATATAATTTAAGGATAGGCTTGTATAATTCTTTTTAGTTTTACATCTAAAATTCTTTCAGTAACTGTTACATACGGTCATATTCGAGGCAATATCTGGTAGCCTTGCTACCACGTAACAAACAAATTTATTCTTAATTTCCATGTATATTCTTGTAATATCTCTTACAGGTCAAAACAGTTCTTAATTATGACTTACAATCATACAGTCTCGTGGAAAATTAAATGGAGTTATATTTTCACATTACCTGATAAATTCTGGGAGGGTTTTCTTAAACGCGTTGCCGTCGCAAATTCCTAGTTTCTGAGATATTCAATGTTTTCTTCCTGAGATATTCAATATTATCTATGAGCACGTATCTGATGTAAACACATAATTCTTCCCTAGTTTCTATCCCAGAAATAATCGGGAGAAGAATCGGGTGAGAGTCAAATGTGTTGTGTATGCCTGAATAGGGAATCGAAGGCTTATTACTTATTGAAGCAAATGATTATCTACATTACCACATGGGTTTGGAACCCATGATGAAGAGTTATGGCTTGTTATTTACAAGGAAAAAATATCTACACCGTACAAGTTTTATTTTGGAATGATATCTACATGGTAAAACATATATCATATATATAACCTAACCTAACCTAACCTCTAGATCGCATACCAAAGTAGACGTTCGTTCTATTGAATTATAATGAAATTGAATTGGAATGTAATAATAGATGTAGGAATGTAAAGTATTATGCATTTCTTTCTAGGCAAGCAATGGTGAAATACAGTTTGATATTATAGTAATCAGGAAAATAAGGCCAGATTCGTGTTCAGCATAATCTAAAACCTCATTGTAACAATTTTCATGAGATTCGGAGATATGGAAATTTTCACGAAATTTTGTAGGGTACACCCTTAGTTTTTTTTAGATAAATCACATATTTTGAAATAACTCAAAATGTATGGAGTTTACGTAAAAAACACATATAATATAAAATAAAGAGCGTGAGACGTTCGTTCTATTGAGCTATACTAGAATTCAATTGGAATTTAATTATAGGTGTAGGAGTGTAAAGTATTATGTATTCATTTCTTTCATAAAATTTTAATTTTCTTCATAGGTATTTGAGTAATTGAAAAGATGATGACTTTATGATATATACATAACCAAACTCCATAACTTTACTTCTATACAATTTTCCTTTAAGACTAATATTTACGTAGTAAAATGGGAAAACCTTTTTCGACCTCAATTCTGGTGGAATTTTCGAGCCACAAAATGAAAAATCCAAATATTATAGTAAGGACAAAACTAATTCCAGATTCGTGATCAGCATGCCCGAGAAGCCCTTGATACCAATTTCCATAAGTTATCCTAACCTAACCTAACCTAACTAACGTTTCCCACCCATTTGACTTTGGCTGAAACCATATTTTTTTTCAATGACTCGAAAAGTATGAAATTTACGTCAAAAATGTATGAAATAGTGTCCTCCTTTCCTTCCACTCCTCGTAGGACCTTCAATTTCACTCACTCGCAATATAGTGTAGATTGCATACCAAAGTAGATTTATGACACGTAGATAACAAGTCAAAGTAGCACCGAGTTATGTTATGTTACTTTACAAGATATATTGGGCTAGGTTTCCTGCCATACATACTACCTCTTCAAGAAGTGCAAACGTCAATAGGAATTACTTATTCAACAAATGACTATCTGCATTATGACCATAACACCTTGCAAAATTGGGTGTGAGGTAACTGAGGTTTTTACATCTTACTTGAATATGAAATTATGTCTTACTCATTTTCCATCGCGAATCAGTTTTGTTTGTGCATTAGGAATGAAGCATGCCTGTCCGCTTTGGTATTTCTGAATATGTTGGACCATATGTTTGAAAACGTAAGTATTCACTGACTAGTGCGCATGCATGACACGGCGCACCCGCATCACCAGTCCGCCACCTTGTCCATGGCGTCGAAGTCTTTACTTAGCGTAAGTAACTTTATATCGTCTTCCCCACCCAGGAACCCCGCATTCCCACAGATGTCCAGCTTGTGGGGGTTGATGAGGATATCTTATCAAGGTATTGTTTTATATCTCCACCTAAATGCTCTAGAAAATTCGGAGTTGTATTCTGAGGTTTTCCATTTCCGTTTCAAATTCTTAGTTTGTAAGCTATTCAATGTTTTCTATGAGACCTTCTCTTCCAGAATAAGGTAAATTTTAGTTAGATTTGAATTAGGTTTTGTTATTTGTCAATGTAGGTTAAGGTTTAATTAATTTAGGTTGTGTTATGTTATGATTTAGAAGACCTCAAATGTTTTCGATGACCAAAATCATAGGTTGGGCGAGGTGCAGAGTGCAGACGCAATTTTTAATTTTTCGTAGCCACACGTCAGGTTTTGTGACCGCCAGTGCATTGGGCGTTCGTCAATAGCTCATTGTTATATTATGTTAGTGATTATGGCACTTATTTATAGCGTAAACCATTGTATTTCGTCTTCCTCACCCAAGAACCCCGCATTCCCACAGGTTCCCACACTTGTTAGGGGTGATAGATATCTTACAATATATGCATTTGCGACGGAAACTAATTTCAAAATCATTCGAAATGGATCAAAATCTACAGGTAAAGTGTGGATATTATTTTACATCTTCACCATAACGCTCTAAAGAATTCAGGGTTATATTTTTGCATTACCTGATGCATTTTGAGAAGTTTTTTTTATAACATTTCCGTCGCAAATTGTTAGTTAGTGAGATATTCAATGTTTTCTGTGAGACCTCTTTGAAAAATAAAGTTTAGTTTGGTTTGAACAAGGTTATGTTATTTGTCAATGTAGGTTAAGGTTTGGTTAGGTTAAGTTAGGTTACATTAATATATAAGCTATCAAATGTTCTTAGACCAAAAGTAGAGAGTTGAACGAGGGGCAGTCCCGATACGTAGTCGTAAACAAACACCATTATGATGAAGATGTAAAATTTTACCAAAGTGTTATTTATATCCAGGTCCATTCTATTAAAGATGTAAGATTTTATCCAATCAACTCTTACCTGATGTAACCTGCGCTGCCTCACAAGATCAAGTTAAGGTGAATAGGTTAGTTAAATATAAAATAATTGTACCCAAGCTCATTATTTTGATCATTGTTATTATTATCATTATTATCATCATTATTATTATTATTGCTATCAGCTACCATCAGGTAAGCCTTAAAATTTGTTTTGGCCAAATCGTTTTTTCTTTTTTTCTTCATAATTCTAGTTGTTATTACTGATCAGTTGTTAAAAAGTGTTAGATATTATTTCAAATGTAGAATGTTAATGAGGTGCATCTAGATTGAATTTCCTCAAGGCAAGTTTCCATGGATTTATTAATTTTTTATTTATCATATGGGATGTTTATTTTATTTTATCAACTTCTTATTAGTGTCAAAATTGTTCAGAAATAGTACACAGTTGACTTACCTTTATATTTACCTGTCGTTTTTATTGTAATTAACCTGTTATTAATGTATTTGCTTCTTATCTTGTTAACATTAGGAGTTTCTCTTCTTATTTTTTTAATGTTTTTCCTTAATTTCAGAATGCTATTGAAGAGCCTGCCTAACTAACAAGTGTGAAGTATTGTGTTGGAATACCCAGTAGGATGGAGGCACTCTGGCTTTGTGTTCTTTGTGTAACTGGTAAGTAGAATTATAACATTACTGCTTGACAGGAGTGTAAGGTCATTTGGTTAGGTTAGGTTAGGTTAGGTTAACTTGGGTTAGTCCTGCTTCGTGTATGTGGGTGTGTATGTGTATGAATAGAAAGCTGATAGTTTTTCCTGCCCTCCAGTATGTGTGTATTTATAGTAGTTTGATTTATATGTGACCCTTTGCTACAAAAGTCCAGAAATGATGTTTGTTGCCACACCATTAAGGTTGGACATAAGTGATGGGAAGGGAAACCAATTGACTCCATTCTATACTGGTTGGCTGGCTATTCAAATGGTATTGTTATAGTTACTGACATGCAGTGAAGTTTGGAATTTGATGTTGTGAACTAGATATTTCAGTATACTTTGACATTTTAACTGCACACTATTTTTATTTTTTTTTGTAATATGGTTAGGACGATTAGGTTATATTAAAGTAGGGTAGCTTGAAAATATATTTTTTCTAGTTTTTTAATTTGAGCATTTGTGACATTCATTTATACTGTAATTCAGAAGTTTTTGTGATGGTGGGCCAGGTTTCTCCAAAAAATATATGCGTTCAAAATTAACGTTTCGTTCAAAACATCAAAAAATGTCGAAAAAATATACTTGAAAGTGGAAGGATGTCTGTATCTATGAATTTATCCTTTCAATGGAGGGTAGGATGTGACAGTTGTCTCCTCACATCATCAAAAGGATACCTGCCTACATATGGTCACTTTCCTAAGGACTATATTCTATTCAACTTGGACTTACACCACCTTGCTGGTTTTACAATTAGTAAGTCTCCACATAGGTAATCATTCCCAGTCTATTATAAGTCTGAAAAGCACCAGGCAACATACCCAATAGTGAGCTATGCTGTGTTAAGCAGTGACTATATTTAATCATACTGTGTCATCAGAGTTATTCGTCGTAAATGGTTTATATATATTTTTTTGTCATGTATATCACATTATCCATCAGCACATTATTTAGCCATTGTTGTTTTGAATGAGTTTTTTAAGATGAAGTTTGATTTTTGTTAGGTTGATATGAACACTCAGAAATTCCAGTAACAAATTCAAATGATTTATTAGTGTGATAATGTATGGGAAAAATGGTAACTTTAACATTACTTGTGGGTTTCTTCTTTGTGATACTTATGGATGTGTGTTCCTAGCTGTGGGTCACTGTGTGTGTAATGTTGAATTTACCACTTCCTCACATCAGCACACCAATAAGAAAGGTGGTAGCTGTTAGAAAACAATATTTTCCACTCAGAATCCTTCTTCACCTGTAGCACACAGTTTACACAGGCTAAACTATCTTGTTTTAGGCAGGGTTGGAAAAAACAGGGTTTTTTATATAAAAAAAAAGTATCTTTTTCAAAAACATGACTTTCCTCCTCATTTTCTCAAAAGCTATTAGAGATATTGGAAATATCATTGCAGCATCTGATAGACCTAATTAAACTCTACAACTGTCATAATGAATATTTGTTCTATGACTAATAATTACGCAGTAAAATTAAACCGTACCTTTATTCCAAAACATGACATGACCTTCTTCCTCATTTTCTCGAAAGCTATTAGAGATATCTGAATGATTATTGCAGCATTTGATAGACCTAATTAAACTCTACAACTGTCATTATGAATATTTTTTCTATGACTAATAATTATGCATTAAAATTAAACCGTATTTTTTTTCTGAAACAACTTTCTTCCTCATTTTCTCAAAAGCTATTAGAGATATTGAAAAAATCATTACAGCATCTGATAGACCTAATTAAACTACAACTGTCATCATGAATATTTATTTGATGGCTAATAATTACGCAGTAAAATTAAACCGTATCTTTTTTCCAAATATAACTTTCCTCCTCATTTTCTCGAAAGCTATTAGATATATCGGAAATATCGTTGCAGCATCTGGTAGACCTAATTAAACTCTACAACTGTCATTATGAATATTTGTTCTATGACTAATAATTACGCAGAAAAATTAAACCGTATCTTTTTTCCAAAACATAACTTTCCTTCTCATTTTCTCGAAAGCTATTAGAGATACTGGAAATATCATTGCAGCATCTGATAGACCTAATTAAACTTTACAACTGTCTTTATAAATATTTGTTCTATGACTAATAATTAAACAGTAAAATTAAACCGTATCTTTTTTCCAAAACATAAATTTCCTCCTCATTTTCTCGAAAGCTATTAGAGATATTGGAAATATCATTGCAGCATCTGATGGACCTAATTAAACTCTATAACTGTCATTATGAATATTTGTTCCAGGGTTGGAAAAACCCGGAATTTATATAAAATACCCCCAATCCACTGGGTTTTTTGGGTTTTCTTCATAATTATATGTAAGTCAGTTCAAACAAGCATTTATAAAGTAATCTAGAGTGAAATAAAAGGTTTGAAGTATTATATGAAGTAGTGATAGAAATTCTGGCTTTTTTCAGGGAGCCGGTTCTTTCATTCACGTTCACTCAATAGAACCGGTTCTTTCAGCGCTCAAATACTTTTTTTTTTAAGTAGTTTCACATATTCTGTTTATAACCTTTTTAAATTATATATATACATATATATATATATATATATATATATATATATATATATATATATATATATATATATATATATATATATATATACACATATATATATATATATATATATATATATATATATATATATATATATATATATATATATACATACACACACACACACACATATATATATACAGTGGAACCTTGACTTACGAGTGCCCCAACATACAAGTTTTTTGAGACATGAGCCGTCACTCGGTCGATTTTTTGCTTTGAATTGCGAGCCAAAATTTGAGGTACGAGTCAGCGTCAGGGCTGCGTTCACTAGACAATACTGCACGCTACAGTAGCAAATCTACAGGATCTTAGTGCCAACATATAAAAAATTATAGTTTGTTACCATGATATGCTTATTTATTATAATTAAACAAAATATTACAAACCTCTAATCTTGTCACCGAGCAATACGGAGCGTGTCTTAGTGAACGCAGCCATATGCCCGCCCAGCTTTCCCGTGCAAAATTCGTTCTCTGCTTGTGTTTACCTCGCCGCGTAAGGATCTCTGTTGTGCTCGCGTTCTGTGCTTTTGTGCATTTATTTTACCAAACTTCTTGTTTGTAACCATGGGTCCTAAGAAAGTGAAAGGAAAGGACAGCGGTGCAAAGAAGAAAAGGATGATGTCTATTGAAATAAAGCGTGAAATCATAGAAAAACACGAGCAAGATGTGCGAGTAATCGACTTGGCGAGGCAATACGAGCGCAGTACTTCTACGATATGTACCATATTGAAACAGAAGGAGTCGATAAAGAGTATAACACCAGCCAAGGGCATTAAAATCATTTCTAAGCTCCGGACCTCTGTTCATGAAAAGATGGAGAATCTGCTATTGATGTGGGTGAGCGAGAAGGAGCTTGAGGGAGATACCGTGACGGAGGGTATCACCTGCGAGAAGGCACGAGCCAATTATGCTGATTTGCTTTACATTATCTTTTATTATGTTTTTATACAATATTTGTTATTTATAAATACATTTTTCTTATTTAAAAACACGTAACAAAAAATTGGATGGTATTTTGGGGGCTGGAACGGATTAATCGCATTTCAATTAATTTCAATGGGGAAGATTAATTTGATATACGAGCAAATTGAGTTACGAGCTCGGTCATGGAACGAATTAAACTCGTAAGTCAAGGTTCCACTGTATATATATATATATATATATATATATATATATATATATATATATATATATATATATATATATATATATATATGGTATTACTATACTTTATGCCATTAAACAGTCGAAGGTTATGGCTACCCTCAGCTTGTTGCTGTTACTGTTGACAACATTTTCACTGATTACACTACCTGTCGGAAATAAATAATAACACTGCAATACGTCCGTGAATGTGGAACACTTTTGGACTGTATCTCTAAGTCAAAATAAACAAACAAACACTATCAATTGTTTTTATCAAGGGCTTTGGTTTCAAGCATGGGATTAGGTCCTGTTGGTACAGATGGTTATTATATTGTCTATATTTCCTCTGTCCAATGACGTGCCACCACTAATTGCCACCACCAGCTGCGCCAATCACAGCCTGCTATATGTACTAGTAGACGTGGCACACCTGGAAGGATAGGGCAGGAGACAGTTTTCTCCTCAGTTGTATCATGGCTACCGTTCATGTTAGTTGTCAAGATTGTGAATTGGATTATTGGCAAATAATCGCAAAATTTCATTCAAAAAACGATTTGTTGTACGACTTTCTGAGGGAGCACGGCGTCCTACCAGCAGCTGTTCAGTGTCCCCACTGTATGGCTCCTTGGAGGAATAGTAGAGGATAACCCCACAGCCAGGAACTTCATGCTCTCGTTTAAGGTATTGTGAGTTATGAAATTATACTTGGTAAATTTGCAATTCAACCAATAAATAGGTTAGGTTAGGTTACAAGTGTCAGCGGGGGGATCCAGGGGGGGCGCAGTCCCCCCGGTTAGGATTGGTTAGGTTAGGTTAGGTTGAAACAGTGTCACAGGGGGGGGTCCAGGGGGGGCGCAGCCCCCCCGGTTAGGATTGGTTAGGGTAATTTAGGTTAAATCTGGGGAAATTTCCCACAATGTAGGGAAATTCCCGTAGATTTTTCAAAGGCCATATATCACTCCCATATGCTTCCCCCCCCAAAACCCCCGATTCCCCAGGCTCCCCCAAGCTTGTTGGGGGGGATGGGGGTGGGTGGGTACAGATGTGGCACAATGGCATAAAGTATAAATTTACCATATATATATATATATATATATATATATATATATATATATATATATATATATATATATATATATATATATATATATATACTACTACTACTATTACTACTATTCCTACTACTACTGCTACTACTACTACTACTACTACTACTACTACTACTACTACTACTACACACACACACACACACACACACACACACACACACACACACACACACACACACACACACACACCAGTAATTAAGTAATTAGGTATATAATAGTTATGGACTGAATCAGTGTTCAACACACCCAGTGACAGAAACCACCATACGCCACTAGTAAGGTAGTGGGCTGGCCTTAAGGAGGTGCATGTACGTACAGAATCCCCCTCGCTGTGTGTGTGTGTGTGTGTGTGAATGTTCGCTGGCTCACCCTGGTGTGGTTTCCCAAGCCATACAAGTTAACCTTCCAGTGTTAAAGGATGAATGATGTGGCCACAACCACCACCACTACCACCACCACCATGAACATGCACTTTCTTCAATGATATTTTCTTTCATTCCCAAATCCCAACTCAGCACTAGTTTTTTTTTCCCCAATCTTTCCTTCTAGACCTTAGATAGATGAAGGTTGGTTCTAATGCGACGGACTGTGACTGTTTCACGCCAAGTTTTACAATCATTGACTATATAGCGAACCACCATTAGATATCAGCTCAGTACATTATTCAGACTTATATTTTATTATTCCACTCATGATTTTGGTTTTGTTGCGTGTCATGGGGCTCTGAGAAAAGTTGTATTTATTCTATGTAGTTTTTGGCATTTATTTATATATTTTGTTATTATTATTTTTGTTTACATACGTGTACATGCGAGCGTTCATGACACTGCGAACATCTGCGTGATGTGTGTGTGTGTGTGTGTGTGTGTGTACAGTAGTTTGTCTGTACGTGTGTGTGTGTGTGTGTTCGCGGTCACCAGTCCCAACCGCTATGAAGACACACACACACACACACACACACCGTGACTGACGGAGTGGCTGTGTGCGTTAGGATTGGGCGAGGCAGCGGTGACGTAGCCATGGCGTGGACGTGTTGCGTATGCCTGAGATGCCAACAAGGTGTCAGATCCTTCTTACATCCACCTCTTCATCCTCATCCTCCACCTTCATCCTCCTTGTCATCCTCTTCCCTTACCTAGCAACACCAACACAGCATCTGGTCTTGAACATGAAATAGGAATAAAACTTAACATCCAACACGTTTTCCTCCACATTGACTCCACAACTGCAGTGTGATGTTAAGAGTTGAAAGTCTTGGGGTTAAAATTCACCGTCAGACGACCAAACAAGTGTGCGAGGTTATTGATCCCAAGTCAGCTGTTTGGAGCGCGGGACGGAGGGCCGGGAGGGACGTGGAGAGAGAGAGAGAGAGAGAGAGAGAGAGAGAGAGAGAGAGAGAGAGGAGAGCCTAACAGTGGCGTATTTCCTCCTACGCTTAAAGTTCATTTGCCTCACTATTTATTTACTCATCTCTTCCCCTTTTTGCAATGCCACTGAGATACATGTGAGCCTTATCACGTGGGGTTAAGGGTGAGGGGAGGCGTGGGTGCGGGAGGGCGCGCGGGGTTGGACTTGTAGTGCTCTTGGGGTGAAGTAACGGGTGTTTGTGTGTCCCTGGGCGAGATGGACCGTCCGGGAGTGGTTCGGAATAGTGACGGTCTTGCACTGGAAACTGTCTGGCTGCCGAAGATTTGGGAGGTGGAACATTGTGCTGCTGCTGCTGCTGTTGTTGTTGTTAGTGGTGGTGTTATATATATGTCTTGTTTCATTGGGGTTTGTGATGATAGTCGCTGTTGCTGTTAGTGATTTTATTTTCATTGCTGTTGTTATTGTTTACTATCATCATCATCATCAGCCTAATCCTCCGTGAGCTCATCGATTTTTCACCCAGCTGATGACTTATACAGGTGCTTTGAAAGGTACATAAGTAGGCGGGTAGGGAGGTCGACACAGGTAAACAGGTGTGGCCAGGTATGTGGGGTAGGTAAGGCTGGGTTTGTGATCCAATGCACTACGCTCACTGCAACACTACTACCTACCACCACCATCACCATCTGAAGCAGGAATTACTGTTTTGTTTATGAGGTTTTCTCTCTCTCCCTCTCTCTCTCTCTCTCTCTCTCTCTCTCTCTCTCTCTCTCTCTCTCTCTCTCTCTCTCTCTCTCTCGCTCTCGCTCGCTCGCTCTCTACTAATGCTATTATTATTAATGTTGTTATTATTATTATTATTAGTAGTAGTAGTAGTAGTAATAGTATTAGTAGTAGTTGTCGTTATAGTAGTAGTAGTAATAGTAGTGTTTACATATGTTGGTCTTCCTCCTCTCATACTTTTGTTATTATTTAAGTGAATTTCCTGTTTATGTGGCTGGAATTTAGTGGAAAAGTTAAACTTGGTGTGTGTGTGTGTGTGTGTGTGTGTGTGTGTGTGTGTGTGTGTGTGTGTGTGTGTGTGTGTGTGTGTGTGTGTGTGTGTGTGTGTATATGTATGTGTGTGTGTGTGTGTGTGTGTGTATGTATATGTATATGTGTATGTATGTATGTATGTATGTATGTCTGCGTATGTTATGTTCATCAATCATCATCATCATCATCATCATCATCATCATCGTATTTGAACCAATAACCTTCTTCTTCTTTGCCACCAGATGTGAGCCTTGGAGCACCACGTGGGAGAGGCAACACACCCCACCCTCGCCCCTGCCGCTCCTCACCTGCTGGCCGGAGGGGAGATCAGTGTCCTTCAGGTGTAAACTACCATCATCCATATCTTAGCCTGACTGACACAACAGGGCGTCACGTAAGGGCCTGCCGCTAGTAAGGCGTCCATACACCCCGGGGCCGCCCAAAGGTAAGGCTCCGTGGGTGTGTGGATGGACAGAACCCCCACTGTGCTCCCTACGAGGCGCTCTGCCACTGTGTCCGTCAGGCTGCTCTCCGTCTCCTTCTTCACCTCCGCTGCTGCTGTCCCCTACAAGGTATTTAAGGGCATGTTTTGATCTGTTTTTGTACATGTGTTTGTGTGTATGGAAGAGAGAGAGAGAGAGAGAGAGAGAGAGAGAGAGAGAGAGAGAGAGAGAGAGAGAGAGAGAGAGAGAGAGAGAGAGAGAGAGAGACCGACCGACCAACAGACAGACAGAAATACAGACAATCGAAAATATTACATCATACGTTTACCTATAATAAAGTATAAAAATTAATACCAAAGATAGTGATGATAATAATAATGATCATGATAACAATAACACCAATACTAACCACAATAGAACGGAAGAAAAAAAAGTGCCTAGTGAAAAAAATAATATAATACAAATCAAGATAATAATAATAATAATAATAATAATAATAATAATAATAATAATAATAATAACAATTCTGATTATAACAAAAACACTAATAATGACCACAATAGAAGGGAAAAAGATGCATAATGAGTATAAGATAACCCACGAGGCCGAAACGTGGATTGTGCCTCCCAATAACTCCCCACTGAAAGGAAACTCATGCTCACCTGCAATTGATTACCTGTGTCGATACCTGAGCACAGCCTCCCCCCCTCCTTCCCTCCCTCCTTCCTCTTACTCTCTCCTCCCAGCCTTTCCTTCCTCCATTCATCACTGCCCTTTACCCCTTCCCTCCTCCTCCTCTTCTTGTAATGATGATGTTGATGATGATAATTGTAATGATGTTGATAATAATAATAGTAATAATGATAATGATAATAGTAATGATCAGTAATTCATGGAGTTGTATAATTGTGTATCTTTTTTTTCTTCTTTCATTCTCTTTCTCTCTCTCTTTCACACACACACACACACACACACACACACACACACACACACACACACACACACACACACACACACACACACACACCGGCAAATTTCTCGTTGTTGTGTGACCCCCACGTGACCTGCGCCGTTATGGGAGGTGCATCCTGCCATGTGACCCCTCCCCCCCCCGTTAGCCCCCCACACCTACCCCATTATATCCCCTCTTTCCACCCCCTCCACCTTACGGGAATGAATCAAGATAGGGATAGACGCCCCTTCCCCTCTTTTCCTCTCATTTTGCTGTTTGTTATGGTTTGGTGAGAGGGACGTGCGGGCGGCGTGCGTAGGTGTGCGTAGAGGTGAGTGCAGACAGGAGGGCGTGTGGAGACCCTTCCGGCGCGCCTACGTCGTGGTAACTGAGCGCAGGTCCGGGAGGCGTGCGTGGAGGAGGGCTGGTGGAGGGTGGAGAGTGGAGGGGTTGGTGGTGGTGGTGGTGGTGGCGGTGGCGGCGGAGAGGCAAGGCAGTGGGTTTGGCGCCGAGCTGGTAGGCAGGTGTGTGTCGCGGCGCGTTCCCGAGTGTTTCACGTGACCCCTAAACACTTCCTCCTCATCCCCTGGCGTGACAGTCGTGCCGGACGCCCCTCGCTGACCTGCAGGCCCGTACCCACTCACCACGCCCCACCGGAACATGCCCACCGCGCCGCGACCATGCCCAGCACCATAAGAGGTAGGTGAGGAGTGCCACCCACCCGTACGACCTGATGTAAACACAGCCATGTGACCTGGGCTAGGACACCTCACCCCCCTCCCTCCCGTCCCACACTGTCCCGTCCTCCGCCACCCTCCTACGCGCCTGTCCCGCCCACGCAAGGACTGACGCCTCCCACGGGCAAGGGTGAGGGTGGCGCTGTGTTTGAAGTGACGGCAGCAGCGGCAGCGGCGGCGACGGCGCGGGTGAAGACTGCGTCGCGTGACCCTCGGGAACGTGAGGGGATGAACACGTGACCCTTGACGCTGAACGTTTAAGCTTAGGATTACACAATTATCCATAACTGGACCAACGCCCCCACCGCCCGCATCACCCGCACCTGTGCCCGTCCCGTCCCGCCCTGCCCTGCCCTGCCCTGCCCTGCCCTGCCCTGCCCTGCCCTGCCCCGCCCCGCCCCGCCCCGCCCCGCCCCGCCCCGCCCCGCCCCGCCCTGCCCTAACCCCACCCCGCCCCGCCCCTCGTGGCCTGGACCTAAGCCGCGTGTGAGAAAATTTATGCTGCAAGCGCGAGTGAGGAATGTCATTGATTTTTTTCTCTCAAGCTGAGCCTCCAGCGAGTGGGTCGGTCCCTGCTCCCGGCCAGCTGGTGAGCCGGAGGAGGAGGAGGTGGTGGTGGTGGAGGTGGTGGTGGTGGTGGAGGTGGAGGGGAGGAAAGGAGGAGGTCATGAGGCAGGTGTAGCGTCGCGCCCTCCACCTGCCGCGGGGGTAGCCACCTGTCCGCATCAACACCGGGACTGTCTCGTGAATGGTGGCGCGGCAGGTGACTGACGGACGTGTGTGTGTGTGTGTGTGTGTGTGTGTGTGTGTCTGTGTGTCTGTGTGTGTGTGTGTGTGTGGTGTGTGTGTGGTGAGGCGGGAAATTAAGAAGAATCAAATATTTCTGTATAGGTGATGCTGGTACTGCAAGGGGTGAAGTGAGGTGGTGGTGAGGGTGTGATTTTTGTTGTGGTAGTGGTGGTGTGATGGTGGTAGTAGTAGTGACATGTGTGTGTGTGTGTGTGTGTGTGTGTGTGTGTGTGTGTGTGTGTGTGTGTGTGTGTGTGTGAATAGAAATCGATAATGTCACATGAACATCGCGAATAACAACAACAACAATGGCACAACAATGGCACATTTAGTTAGTTCTGTTGATCAGTATATATTAAGGAAAATATCTGTTTCGCATTACGTGTAAGATGAAGATTACATGGGAAGAGGGAGGAAATAAAGGGAGGTGAAGGAAGGAGACGAACGAAGAAAGGGTTAAGGGAAAAGGGAGGAGAGGAAAGAAGGGAGGGTTAAGGGAGAAGTGAGGGAGAGGAGAAGCGATCATCACGGAGAGAGAAGGTAGAGAATCATGTTTTAGTAGAGGAAGAAAGGAAGGAATAGAGGAAAGGAAGGAAGGAGGGAATAAAGGGGGAGAGGAAATGAAGGAAGGATAGATCATCAGGTATTACTAAATGAGGGAGATGGAAAGGGAGAAAGGATCATGAACCAATAGAAGAAGGGAGAGAAAAGGGAAG
>JAXIVD010008471.1:12500-17491 GCA_036785275.1 Cancer borealis | reverse complement strand
GTAGTAGTAATATATTGGTGTGTCTGCAACTTTCTGACGTCGCTCATTCAATATAACTTCTGAAATGTTGGTCCTTTGGGAGTGAGATAGGAGATGCACTACACTCCCTCTCATCCTTTCACCCTTTCACCCTCTCATTCTTTCACCTTCTCACCCTTTTTCCCTCTCATTCTTTCCACCTCTCATCCTATCACCCCTCTCATCCTCTTATCCTCTCACCCTTTCCATCCTTTCATCCTCTCATTCACTCATAGTTCCTCTACTGCTTCTCCTTAGTCCTCTTTCCCTTCCTCCTCAAACACTTTCTTTTTCAGCCCTTTCTCGTTCTTCTTTTGGTTTCTCTTCCCCTCTTACCCTCTCTTCCCCTCTTTTTACTACCTCTATTTTTTCTCATTCCTTCTATCTCCTTATTCTCTTCTTATCTGCCTCGTTATTCCCTTTATTCTCCCCCCACTTCCTCTTACTCCTCACTCCTTTCCTCACTCCTCACTTTCCCTTTTTATCTCATTTTCCATCTCTTTCTACGCTTGTTCCCTCCTCGACTCTCTCTCTCTCTCTCTCTCTCTCTCTCTCTCTCTCTCTCTCTCTCTCTCTCTCTCTCTCTCTTCTCTCTCTCTCTCTCTCTCTCTCTCTCTCTCTCTCTTCTCTCTCTCTCTCTCTCTCTCTCTCTCTCTCTCTCTCTCTCTCTCTCTCTCTCTCTCTCTCTCTCTCTCTCTCTCTCTCTCTCTCTCTCTCTCTTACGCCTACGTCTATGGGAATGAACAAATTTCCTCCGGGAATAAGACTCATCAAGACGCGAGGAATTGGGTCATCAGACTTGCAGTAGCAAATCACGAGAGAGAGAGAGAGAGAGAGAGAGAGAGAGAGAGAGAGAGAGAGAGAGAGAGAGAGAGAGAGAGAGAGAGAGAGAGAGAGAGAGAGAGAGAGAGCAAATTGACTTTCTTTTTTCTCCTCAGTTCCCAATACACACACATTTACGAGGAAATGAAGGAAGATTCTCTCTCTCTCTCTCTCTCTCTCTCTCTCTCTCTCTCTCTCTCTCTCTCTCTCTCTCTCTCTCTCTCTCTCTCTCTCCTCTCTCTCTCTCTCTCTCTTCTCTCAGATGTACATTTTTTACTTCGTGTATTACAGTATATCATGTAGTCCTTATATATATTATATATATATATATATATATATATATATATATATATATATATATATATATATATATATATATATATATATATATATATATATGTGTGTGTGTGTGTCAAATAATAATACAAACAATCCATAACAAGCTAATCAATGCAAGTAAGAGTCATGATAATTGAAACAGTTACTTCACACCACAAACATGATCCAATCTATCTGTCAGAACAGAACAGAAAAATATAGAACAGGGGGGGAGATTTCAAGAGGGATAGATGAAGTAGTAGAAGGGGAGAGAGAGTTTTAGTAGGAGGGAAAGTACAGAGGCTTTACTCTGTATGCAAGGCTGTAGTGAATGTTGAGTGGTGAAACCATCACGTCTCAGTACAGGAGGAGGCGTGAGTCAGAAGCATCAGCAGGAAGGATTTGATATTGTTGTTGTGTGGCTGGGCTGGACTGTCTGAGAGTGAGGATGTGTGTGCGTAGATCAGGCATTATGTAATGTTAAGTTTTTATGAGTGTATAAGTTAGTGGTCGTGTGTGTGTGTGTGATTAAGGCTTTCAATCTCTATCTGTCTTCATCCCTCTACCTAACATACATTAAACACTAAATACCTCACCATCACATAAAACAACCAGTGATAACAAATAGCTAACTAACTAACTATCTAAATAACTAACGAACTAACTAACGACTTGGTTAACTAACTAATTAACTAACTAACTAAGCAATCAACTAACTTACTATATAACAAAAGATAATTATGCATCTCCATACCAAATTCACTTCATATATCAAACTATATAGTAAGCTTACCCCACTAATTCCTCGTTTTCTCTTCTCCCCAGCACTGAAAGCGGCGCTCCTCATCCAGCGGTGGTACAGGAGGTACTGCGCCAGGCTGGAGATCAGGAGAAGGTACACTTGGAACATCTTTCAGTCCATCGAATATGCCGGCGAACAGGACCAAATGAAGGTGAGAACACGTACTGAGGTAAAAAAAAAGATAAGATTAGTTAGAGAGAAGGGTGTGTTAGGGGAAATGTGAAGTTAAAGAATAGATGTCCTGACTAATAAGTATACATGTTTCATTTACAGTTTTGATCTAATATGTCTACGTGTTGCCTTATTGAATGAATTTGGATTGCTTTGAATTCTATACTAGATTGTAATGAATGCGTGATATGTATGTGCTTCCCTGTTATTCTCTTTTATCTTTGGCTACAGCTGTACAACTTCTTCAACGCGCTGCTGACTCACATGGCTAACGGGAAGATGACGGAGGTGATGGAGGCTCTCTCTCCACGCGCCTCACCCTCCACAGGTGTGTAATAGGGAGGGAGGAAGATGGAAGTACAGAGGGAGACTAGCAAGGAAGATATGGGATTAGGATATTAGGGAAAGAGGGAACAAGGAACAAGAGGAGAAAGGAAGAAAGGGGTAAAATGTGCTGGAAGAGATGGTGATGAATATGAAAACTGTTTAACATTGTGGTTTTGTGTGATGAGAAAGAAAGAGAGATGAAAAGTAGTGAAAATGGAATGGAAATTAAAGAAAAGGGGAAATTTTGTAGAGAAAATACTGTCATGACAATCGCTAACTAAGACTAGCACATTCTTCTTTCCTCTATGCAGACGACGACGAAGAAGACGAAGTGAGTACCAAGAGACTACTGGAGGAGGCGTGGACGGAGGAGGTGCCGGTGGAAGGGAGCTACAAGGGTCCACGCCTCACCACGCCCCTCACCACAGACTCTATCCACCTACTTATTGAGGCGTTCAAGAAAAAGAAGGTAAGGGAACCGGAGTACAACATTTTACCCTACATAGAAAACGGAGATAAACATTTTTTCACGCGGGAACCAACGTTATGTGTTTATGTTCAAGCCTTTCTCCTCCCCTTCCCGCCCCTGCAGCAGACCCTCCACGCCCGCTATGTGTACCTGTTGCTGCGTGATGGCGTGCGTGTGTTGCGACAGCGCGCCACCATCATACACGCCTCCACAGCTATCTCCGGGCAGATCACCATCGTTGGGGATCTGCACGGGAAGTTAGACGACCTACTCACTCTGCTATACAAGGTGTGCGTGCCCTACCACTATATGGGAATTGGTTAGTGAGTGGATGGGTGAGTGAGTGAGTGAGTGAGTGAGTGAGTGAGTGAGTGAGTGAGTGAGTGAGTGAGTGAGTGAGTGAGTGAGTGAGTGAGTGAGTGAGTGAGTGTGTGTGTGTGTGTGTGTGTGTGTGTGTGTGTGTGTGTGTGTGTGTGTGTGTGTGTGTGTGTGTGTGTGTGTGTGTGTGTGTGTGTGTGTGTGTGTGTGTGTGTGTGTGTGTGTGTGTGTGTGTGTGTGTGTGTGTGTGTGTGTGTGTACGTGGAGATGACTGAGTGAGTGAGTGAGTGAGTGAGTGAATAAGTGAGTGAGTGAGATTAGTAAACTATTCAATAAGATTCTATCATATTTACCGTCTACCAAACAAATATAATTGACGGACATATAGAGTAACAGAATGGAAACCTACAAAGGAAAAAAAAAAAAAAAAAAAAAAAAAAAAAAGCCAAGATAGTCAGAGTGGTTGATAATAAGGATAACAATGATAACTATCTACCTTTAGCAAATGAATAACTCTTACTTTCAATAACAAAAAATTTCGTCCCCCACAGAACGGCCTCCCCTCTTCAGACAACCCTTATGTTTTCAACGGGGATTTCGTGGACAGAGGACGCAAATCCATGGAAGTTTTGCTCCTTCTCCTCGCTCTCGTCATTGTCTTTCCCGCCGAAGTTTACCTGAACAGAGGCAACCACGAAGATATGGTCATGAACGCCAGGTGAGAAAAGAAAATTAAAACTATGAGAGAGCAAAGCAAAAAAGAGAATGTGAGTGAGAACGTAAACAAGTGAAAAAGTATGATGGGGGAAAGAGAGGAGATACATGAAGAGGAGGGACCAAGGAGAATGAAGGAGGATGGTCAAGGCAGGAATGTGGGATGGGAAGCCAAAATTAAGTGTGAGGGGAAAGATGAAAGACTGGTAGGAGATGAGAGAAAAAAGATACAGTGTGAAGAAGGGAGGGAATAAAGGAAATTATATATATATAAATGAAGGGCGAAAAACAGAGGAGGATAATAAAGAGAGAGAGAGAGAGAGAGAGAGAGAGAGAGAGAGAGAGAGAGAGAGAGAGAGAGAGAGAGAGAGAGAGAGAGAGAGAGAGAGAGAGAGAGAGAGAGAGAGAGAGAGAGAGAGAGAGAGAGAATTGAAGAAGTAAATGCAAGAGGAGTGAGATGAAAGATGCAGCATGAGTAAAGAGAAGAGAGAGGAACATAACGTATACAACAACGCTACACACCTACATACATACATACATACAGACAGACAGACAAAAAATCTAACCACATACCTGTCTGTCCTCATCATCAAGGTAGACACAACCTCATTAGCACCTTCCTCCCTCAGGTACGGTTTCTGCAAGGAGGTCAGTAAGAAGTACAAAGTGAGTATGCAAGGCTGGGTGTTTAATTTATAAGTAGTACTATTTTAACGTCCTATTAGTGTGTGTGTAGAGAGGATCACGCTGGAGGTAAGTACTTGTGTATAGGTATAGGATGTCAGTTGTTTGTAAGGTGTGTTTAAAACGTGTTCTGACTAGTGAATTCAGTTGGTCAGTCAATCAGTAATAATAGTAATGATGATAATAATAATAATAATAATAATAATAATAATAATAATAATAATAATAATAATAATAATAATGATAATAATAAAAACAATGATAATGCAGTATAAAGCAAAGGCATCATCACTATCTTTCGTCCCTTTGAACTTGACGTAAAGAACAGAACACATAAAGGACATAAAG
>JAXIVD010008470.1:0-12500 GCA_036785275.1 Cancer borealis | reverse complement strand
ACCGCTACCGTGAAAGATTTCAATCCCACGGTCATATAGTTCGGGTTTGACTATCAGAATGGATTTGGCAGCATTGGGCAAGTAGCCTATCTTAGGGCCGTTGTTATTCACTAGGCGCCACCACTCTTTTAAGTCTGTGAGTTTTCCGGCCTCTGATAAGTTATCAGCATATGCCACTTGCTTCACAGACGTGTTTTCATATTTGATTTCATCTTGGAGGACTGATAACCCAAGGGCGTACATTGCCATGGCCACTGGATCCCCTTGGGTTGTGCCTTCCCTAGATTGAATCACCTTAACTCTAACACTTCCACTATCACTACTTATGTACATATTTGATGGTTCACTATACGTATTATTTACATAGGTTGCCAATGAGGGACATTTAACACTGATGTTATGGAGCATTGTTTTTCTATTTATGGTGTTAAACGCATTTTTGGCGTCCACTAAAAGAATCGCTTCACAGTCGTCCCGGTCAAAAATCTCCCTCATGGCGTGTATGGCCGCTTCTCCCCCTGCCAGTTGTCCTGCACACACCTGCAGGTTCCCCACTGCCCTCCGTACGTCCTCCTTGACTACCGCCATGATGCATTTTCCGATGATACGTCTTGGGACCTCACCGATGCCGATGGGTCTGCATCCTGGCTTTTTGTCAAGAGGGATTAGACGGCAGGCAATCAGGGCGTCAATGTGTCTGGAAGGTGTGGCGGCCATCTTCCTTGCTAGTGATGCCAGGGCATTGCAGAGGTCGCTAGCGGCGCTGCCACAGATGGGGACACTCAACAGGCGACGCCAGCCCTTCGCATCCAGGCCTGAGGGACCCGCACTCCCATGGGTTTGGAGAGCCTTCCTCCACACCAGCTCTCCTGTTATCATTTCATAGATAACTCTGTTTGGTGGATGAAGGTAACCCTGCAGTCGGAGTTCTTCGGAGAAACTGGGCTGAGGATGTTTTTCCTCCAGTTAGCTGATGGTTTCTCTGTTGAGTGGAAGCACACCTCCTGCCTCTTCCTCGTCAAGAGCCCGCAGGGCGAAAGAAACGTTGCCCTGCCGCATCTTGTCCGCAAAGCTACGAGCCTTGTCATGGTGGTGATGTTTAGAGGAAGCTCTTGGCAGGCGCTTTTGGATGGCTCTGGCTTCCCCTATGAGCTCATCCAGTTTAATATTCTGCCAGAGATCTATTCTTCTTGTGACGGCCTTGACATTGTCACTGGTCTTGGCCTTATGGTGGGTCTTTTGGAAGAAGAGCTTCGGCAGCAGAAACACAATTTTTAGTGAAACCGGTGTTAGAGGTGTGTCTTGGTTATAATTGTTGAGGAGAATGACCATTTCTCTAACAACTTTAGACGTGGCTGCACATTTTGGAGGCTCAAAGAGGTTGCTGGCAGATCACCCAATCATCTCTTCGTAAGAGTCTTCCACCCATCTTTTTATCGCCTCTTCTGACAGCGCTTTCCAGGTGAAGGTCCTTTGATTTCCAGCCGTATTAGGGTTAGGTTGCGGCACGTTGTGTTGGGACGGCGGCTGATTGAGCTGTGATGGCGGTGCTGGTGGCTGGCTAGCATGGGGCTGTGGTGGCAGGTCTGCTAGCTGTCCTGTATTATCTTCCGCTGCCTCCAGCTGCTCATCCTGGGCATCCCGGCTGGCTCCTGGTTGCTCTCGCTCCTCCTCTGTGTCTCAGTTTTGTCCACGCCCCAGAGGATTTTGGCAATTTTCACCTCTTCGGCAGTTTCTACATTTTGTTTTGTTTCTTGCACATATGCACCCAACACAATTATGGTGTTCTCTAGTGCCTTGACGGCATATTTGAATGGTTGGGAGCGTCATCTTACATACGGCATTATATTATACTACTACTACTACTACTACTACTACTACTACTACTGCTACTACTACTACTACTACTACTACTACTACTACTACTACTACTATTACTACTACTACTACTACTACTACTACTACTACTACTACTGCTACTACTACTACTACTACTACTACTACTACTACTACTACTACTACTACTACTATAACTAATGTAAGCTAATATGCAACTAAGCGAATTTTCTAAGGCAGAAAGAGCTTATACCAGTATTCCATTTTCGTGAACATTTGATAAATCCGCACGTGCATTCCCCACTGGCTGGAGTATTGTGCAACCTGGTCAAGGGAGTAAGGCAACACATTAACTATTATGATTTAAGTTGAGGGAAAAGCGGTACAGTATTTTGGTGCCGAGTAACACATTGCCAGGATGGAATGAGGAATGTTGACACTGGTGGGTTCAGATCAATATTTTCTCTACCTCGTTTTGGGATCGATGGAGGCAAAGATGCTAATATTATAAGTTCAGAATAGAATGAATAAGCTGTACCTCGTGAAATTAATAATGCTGAAGCTTTGGACTTGGAATTGTGCAGCTGAAATACTACATAACAGTACCTGAAATATAGTTAATGAATCAATAACTCGTATAGATCATAGTAGTTTCTTTCAAGTTTATCTGTCTGCACTTAGATACTATCCAACATTACATGGATACAAAATATAATGAAAAATGATAAAGTTGATTAAGGTCATGATTTAGATATGACAGATAGCGTCAAACAATTTTTTTTTCTTATCTAGGAGTCTTTGTTCTTGATGTATTAGTTATAGGATTCTGCTATAATGCACCTCAGCTTCACACGCATTGATTATACACTCCATTAATATCAGGATAACGTCGTCTTTCAGTGTGATGACAGTCTGAATTCCACTAAGAGTGAGGGAAAAGCTGTGTATGTTATGTGCTACTTGCCAACGTCCAGTACTCAACATATTCTGTTTAAGGGACGAAATACGAGAGATGGTGTATAATGATGGTGTATAATGAAGTAAATTATGATTACGCTGCTGCTTGAATGTAAAATTTTTGGTGCTGAACATGAATTCAACTTACCAAAGATCATTAAGGTGGCTCTTCTACTCCCTCACCTCGCTTTGTCTATCCTTAGATGTCTATCCGGTTCAAATATGATATAATTGTGCACACGTAACAAGCCAATGCAGCAATCAGGTTCACCTTCCCAAAAGTTTCCCTTTGTGTTCTCCCTCAATCGACGAATCCGCAAAAGGTGATAGGCAACAAGGCAACATATTTATCTTTCATACTCATAATGAATCTTGTAAACCAAATTAGAGACATTGCAAACAAAAATCAAGATAGATAACAAACAAAGTAAGGCCCAGTGACGTATCTACATTACAAAAAATGCAAACATATTTCTTACATGTATAAGAAAAAAATCTCATATCACTCTTTCATTAGGAATACAAATACGACAAAGAACATGTATTTCATTTAAGAAAACAGTAATTTTTTCTTATTGGAACAGTGACAGGCAGCCTTTCAACATCGTCTCAGCGCCAGGTATTCTAGCAAGATGCTGCAGTGCTCTGACGCCCAGTATTTACACTATAAGTCAATAGAGCTAATATATGCACTGCATAAAGCTTAAAGGTAGTTAAACATGATTTATAAAAACTAAATGGACAGATGCTTCTAAGTTAACCCTCTCTAATTCTTCAACCATATAATTTTTCATAAATAAATCTCCAAAGATTCGGTAATTTGTGAAGTTTGATGAAAAGTTAGTGAACTTCTTATTCGTGATCGGTTATTAAAATATTGACTTTTAGTTAAGACTGAAATTTATTTTCCAAGAGACAACAACTATATCTCAGCATCAAATTTTCATAATTAATTTTCTTTTCAAATTCTTATATGCATTTTTAATTGACATGCATTGAGTGGGATGCTTACATACAGAGTACAAAACTAAGGTTCAGTGATAAAACCATATGTGAAGCAATTTTGTTAAATCAATGGAGATATGTTTGACAATTGATATGCACTATTGTATTGCAGAAACCATTACCTCTGCCAGTGTGATGGAAAACTACGCATAGCAGTGCACAATGTACCGTTAACAAACAACGAGCGGACGAAAGTTTCAGTTTTGCGAACAATGCGAAAATGGAGTGTAACAAACGTTGACTTAGTAATGAAGCACATATGTTTCAAGGCAATTAACTTCGTTCAGCATAATGATAAGATAAATATAGAACATTTTAAAGGTCAAGCGAGGAGTCTTGTTAAGGAATATTTTTTTTTGTAAAGGAAAACTTTAAGATTGCACTGTTGATCACTTCATTGTTTGTAAACTTAAAATACGTTAATGTCGATATTATAATGTCGTTATGCTTGTCAGTTCATTATAAAATGACTCAAAACCTTGTGTCAATGATTCAACTAAGTGTTAGATTCTTAGATGAGCTCCACATCTTTAAGTCGAGATAACACACTGCAACCTTCCCTTTACCCACCTAACTTGTAACACGTTGCCTAACTCCTGGACAACTTGTGCAGCTTAACAAACTGGACGAAACCAATACAAACTTTTATTCCCAAAGATTTTGTAAACTGATTTCAAACTTACTGCATAAAAAAATTAATGAATAGATATATAAATAGTTACATAAATAAATGAATAAATAGATAGACATAAAAGCTATATAAATTGCAGCTTGCTGGAGGCGTAGGTGTTTTCTTTTGAATTGGGAATACGAGAGGACTGATGAGACGAGGCAGTGTGCAAGACTCTCTCCTAAAACTATATATCCATCAAAGGAAGGTCGCGTTTTACTCTTGCTCATAAAAGGGAGACTCTTGGAGTAGGTGTCTGGTTACCAAGGGTGATGAGAGGCTCTGGTGATGATGAGTTACTGGTAGTAATGGTGAGCCAGTGGTGGTAGTGATGTGTTTGTGGTGATGGTGGTGCGAGTCAGTGTTGATGTGAGTCAGTGGTAATGGTGAAGTGATGATTTGCTAGTGGTGTTGGTGGTGATGAAAGTGATGATGTTGGTTTTAGTGGTATTACAAGTTATCAGTGAGTTGGTGATGGTAGCTGTAGTGTAGATGAAGTGGTAGTAGTGGTGGTTATGGTGGTGGTGATGGTGTGTGCAGTACTGCTAATGATGATCGTGGTGAGTTAGTGGTTGTGGTTCTGTTGATGTACATATGTAGTGACATTGGCTTATGAGTAATCATGATAATATAGCGACTACGATGATGGGCTAGTTATGAGTGACGGTTATCAGGAATTCTAGGTAATAGTCGTTAGGTATTGATGACGATAATGAGTTTTAATTGTGGAGTCGGATGTAGTGGTGAGATAATGATGTTGATGGGTAGTGGTGGTGATGTAAATGCTCCTCAACACTTTGGTAGACAGACATACGCCTGTCTGCCGCTGCACTCTCCTCTCTTTTATGAGCGAGGAATAAAACACAACCTGCTTTTGATGGATAGATATTTTTAGCGAAGAGCCTCACTGAGCCCCTCGTAAACGTAGGCATCAGGTGGAGAAAGAATCTCTCTCTCTCTCTCTCTCTCTCTCTCTCTCTCTCTCTCTCTCTCTCTCTCTCTCTCTCTCTCTCTCTCTCTCTCTCTCTCTCTCTCTCTCTCTCTCTCTCTCTCTCCATCAGAGGAGATATAAATACGAACACAAAGGAGAATTTCACCTTAAAGGGAGGCAGATAGGAAAAGAGAGGAACGGGAAGGAAGGAGAAGGATGAGTGGCATGAAATCCTCCTGAAGGCGTGTGTTCCGGACGTCAGCGGGAGAGATAGGAGGGAAGGAGGAAGAAAGGAAGGGGAGTGGGAAGGGAGGGAAGTGGCAGCCGTCAAGCGTGATGACTTCCCGATACAGTGTTCTGTTCCCCTCACTCCTTTTGCCCTTTAGGCTGGAGCCGCGAGGGAAGGGAATTATTATAACAAGGGAATTGGAGGCCTCGAGTTGGGGTAGTGGTGGTGGTGGTGGTGGTGGGTGCTTGGGTGTTTGCAGTAGTAGTTGTATGATGTAGATGGAGGTGTGTGTGTGTGTGTGTGTGTGTGTGTGTGTGTGTGTGTGTGTGTGTGTGTGTGTGTGTGTGTGTGCGTGTGTGCGTGTGTGTGTGTGTGTGTGTGTGTGTGTGGAAGTGGTGAAAGGAAGTGGTCATGATGGTGGTCTATTCTGTATGTGGTGTTTGTGATGTGGTAGTGAAAGTGATGCTTGAATGTGTAGATGTGGTGATAATCGTGGTAGTTTGAAGTGGTAGTAATAGTAGTAGTTGTGGTAGTGGTGGTAGGCAGTAACAATAGTGGTGGTAGTGGTTGTGGTGGTGGTTGTAAAATATGTAAAACAGTGTGTTCCGTAATTTGTCTTTCTACACTTTTGCCTAAGTAGTGAAATGAAAAAATACATCACATTAAGAAGATGCTTATGAATATTAATTTGTTCGCATATAAAGTTTGTGACATTTTCCTTTTCCCACCTTTTTTTTGTCGTAATTTTCTCTCAAAACAACTTTCAGACACTCATTAACCAATCTTAATTTTTAACATTCACTACAAGGAAATGTTACTTAAACAATCACACTCTTCACTCTCTTTTTACCGGCATAATAAAGGCACTACAAATACCTTATCGAGACTCTCACCACCACCACGAAAACTTTCTCCTCTCCACCATAGAGAAAAGAAAATAGCAAAACAAAGAAACAGAGGGAGACAAAGAGGGTGAAAAAACAAAAATATAAATGAAATAAAAACCCAATAAAAATTCACTCTTTGATGCCATTATTCGACCGAGTAAAACAAAAGAGCATCTCGACTGTCACCGCGTCGCTACAGAATGCTTTTACCCGGCGCCGGCACCGGGGGTTCCTCTCCCCATAAATATGGATGTAAAGGCTTCGTTTCGCCCCAGATAGAGTTACTCCTCCCACCCAGTGTGTCCCGTGAATTTCTCTCTCGCAACCTGAAGCCTCCAAGCGCCAAATTTACATCTTGTGAAACGCGTGGCTGAGATCGATAAAGTGCACGATATTTACACGCCACCAAAACCGGCCATCAAAGGCTCATTTTTATTTATCTCCTTTCCAGAACAGTTAGTGAGCGACGCAATATATTCATCGAGACGGTAGTGGAAAAGCAAATGAATGTAAAAAATATATACATCCCGCGATAGCATCCCCATCACCCCCACCTCAGCCCCACCTCACCCCCACCTCACCCCCATCTCACCCCCACCTCACCTCCACCTCACCCCCTCACACACGGCAAACAGTGTGGGGATGGGGGTGACGGTAACTGCTTCCTGCTCGTGTATTTACAAAGATCTTAATATAGAGGAGGGAGCTGGGCTGGGCAGGCGAGAGGGAGAGCAGGATACATTAAAGAAAAGGAGAGGAAGAAGAAAAGGTTGTAGAATATACTAAAGTAAAGGATAAGGAATAGAGAAAGGAAGGGATACAACCTGCTTTTAAACACTATGTATTTAGTTTTTTCTCCTGTCCCATTTATTGAACATGACTGAGACTTTAAAATGCTGTCTAAAACGTCTATATGAATTTCCCGACGAAAAAAAAAAGTTTAACTAAGTAAAAAAAAAAAAAATATATATATATAAAGGGAAAAGAATGCCTGATACTCAACGCGCCCAGAAGGTAGACGCAAAATGAGGAAAGCTTCCGTGCACGAATGAGGGACTTACGTGTGAATATGAGGCACGTTTTGGGCTGGATATGAGGGACTAGGGAAGCGGATGAGATGGGGCGGAAAGGGTGCAAGGTGAAAGTAGGGCCTTAACCGTGGAAATAGGAGAAGGGACGCGCTGAGTTTGGTGAGAGGGAATGCTGGATTTAGCGAGGCTGCCGCAGGGTGAGCGTGACGACCAGGGAAGAAAGGCAAAGGGGTGGGGCTGAGGTGTGTGTGATGGTCCTCACCGCAAAACTTTCAAAATTAATTAAATGAAAACTTTAGTTGTACTTTTTTCACTCGGTTCTTTTGGCGGCAGGAAGACCGCAAGGCATGTGGGGGGTTCTGAGACGAGTGGTGAAGGAGAAACTTTTAGGGACTGTGGTGGGGGTGAGGAGAAATGGTTGTTGTAGAGGAGAGTTGTAGTTAAGTGTGGTGGTGGAACGACTTTATTAGTAGTGTAGTGGTAGTAGTGGTGGAAGGAGGAATTAAGACGTAAAGCTATAAGAGTTTGCGGTGATGGTGGTGGTGCTGAAGTTGTTGAAGCAAGGGAGGAGGAAATAAGAGGAGAAGGAGGAGGAGGAGGAGAAGGAGGCTGTAGTGATGGGGAGGCCGTGGCAGTAGAGGGAGGATAATGGGGATGCAGGAGGGTGAGTAGAAAGAGGGGAACCAGGCGACAGGAGAACATAAACTAAATAACTGCCCACCAACAGCCTACTCCCCCTCTCTTCCCACCCTTACCCTCGCATCTCCCTTCCTGCCTTCCCTCATAACACCCCGCCCGTTCCCACTAGCTATGGCCCCTCCCGTCCGCTCCCCCCCACCCACCAGCCTACTCCCCGTCTACCTCGGAGGGGCGTCCGGGAGATGAGGGGAAGGAAACACCTCACCTCCGGCACCTGTGGAGATCCCAGGTGGCACTTAATCCCTCCCTTGGGGGTCGGATTTATTTTTAATTTTGTCATATATTTTTCACCCGACATGGCTAGTAAACACGACGTGGTTGAGTTGCTTCAGTCTCGTATACATGAATTCTTACTTTCCTCTCTCCCTTCCTTCCTTCCTTCCTTCTCCGCTTCTTTAGTTCATCTTTATTTTTATACACTATCAATACCCTGTTTCGTTTTCTTCTCTTGACTGCACTAGTGGACTATAGCTCCCGGATACAAATAACTTAACAATAACACACAAGGATGTTCGTTATAATGTTACCTTGACCGTCCACTAAAGGTGGATCTAAAAGCTATTTGCATCACACTGCTGAAGGGCAAACTGCTTCCTTTAAGTGGACATTGATATTATATTATTTCTTGTTTCCTTCATATACTTTCCTCCCACGCCACTTCCTTCCCATAACCTCCCCTTCACACGTCCCCCGCGCCACACCACTCCCTTGTTATGCCTATAATCCTCTTTATCATCATCCTTCGTAATGTAAAGAAAAAAATGAGGTAATGTTTTGCTTCCCCTTCTCGCCCTCTGTGGCTTATCCTTCACACGAACTGTTCGAGTAAAAAGAAAAAAAAATACATCTACCTTTTTTCTTTGATTTTCGTGTTACCTTCGTTGTTTGTGTTGTGTAGGGAATGTAGGTAGTACGCACGACCTACCTTTTGTGTTGGATATGTTCAGTCTTCTGTACCCGTGTTGTATGCTGTACCGCACACCCGCCGACGCACGCACACACACACAGCACACAGGTACACTCAAATACACACACACACACACACACACACACACACACACACACACACACACACACACACACACACACACACACACACACACACACACACACACACACACACACTATTTTCTCTCTCATAGAAAAAAAAAGTACATTTACTTAATATACCACAACAAAAACAAACTTAGAATTTGCTACGAATAACCTACGTAAATTCCTGCAAATATACAATGAACAGATACGACAAAAACGAGAAAACCCCCCACAAAAAAACAAACATAAATGGAGGTGCTTCAAAGAGACAGATAGATGGGTTTAAAAACAACCTTTCCTTACCCTCCTTCAATTTATATGGAGCCACAGCAACGCATCGGAACACGGGAGGAGAGGGAGAGGGGGAGACAGGGAGGATGTTCGTCACCAGCGGGACTTTACTAACACCTCCCCGCTTGTGACGTCATCGGTCTTTGTCCCAAGTCATCACGCTGACTTGGGCTTCCACCTTCTTATCTCCGGAGGTGGAAATTGTTTATGGTAATCGCCTTAACAGCACGGGTTTGTCTGCGTACTTATTGTAATTCTGTTTGGCCACGCCTGGAGAAGCGGTGGAGGGAGGAAGGAAAGGGAGGAGGGAGGTGAAGGGAGGAATATGAAGAGAGGGAGGTGAAGGGAGGAGGGAGGTGAAGGGAGAGAGGGAGGTGAAGGAAGGGAGGGAAGGCGTGGGTAATGATAGCAGACGGGCTGGAGGGTGACTCGTGGGTCAGTCCTTCCAAGTGTGAAGTTTATTATTTTGTGAGACTGATTTCTTACACCTGACACGACTCTCTCTCTCTCTCTCTCTCTCTCTCTCTCCTCTCTCTCTCTCTCTCTCTCTCTCTCTCTCTCTCTCTCTCTCTCTCTCTCTCTCTCTCTCTCTCTCTCTCTCACACACACACACACACACACACACACACACACACACACACACACACACACACACACACACACACACACACACACACTCTCTCTCTCTCTCTCTCTCTCTCTCTCTCTCTCTCTCTCTCTCTCTCTCTCTCTCTCTCTCTCTCTCTCTCTCTCTCTCTCTCTTACCAATTTAGTCTCGGTAATGGATGACTTCGTCGCGTTTCGCCCTCCAGGCACAGAACTTATCTTCCTCGCCTCTCCCATACCTCTCCCCTCTTCCCCATATCTTCCTTTTCACTCTCCTCCTTACCCCAATTCTCCTCTCTTACTGATTTCCTCTCCCATTCCATCTGCATACCTATTTTCTCCCATTTTTCTCTTCTTTCCACAACTGTTCTCTCTCTCTCTCTCTCTCTCTCTCTCTCTCTCTCTCTCTCTCTCTCTCTCTCTCTCTCTCTCTCTCTCTCTCTCTCTCTCTCTCTCTCTCTCTCTCTCTCACACATCGCATTCCGAACCCTTTCTTTCTAATCAACTGCATTTCACACTCCCACTCTCCATTCCCTGATCTCTCTCTCTCTCTCTCTCTCTCTCTCTCTCTCTCTCTCTCTCTCTCTCTCTCTCTCTCTCTCTCTCTCTCTCTCTCTCTCTCTCTCTCCTCTCTCTCTTTCTCTTCTATCCTTTCAACTTTGTAACTTGTATTTTTCTCTAATTTACATAACCACATTTTCCTTTCCACTGCCCAATCCTCCTCCTCCTTCTCCCCCTTCTCCCCCTTCTCCTCCTCCTCCCCTCCTTTTCCTCCCCTTTCCTCCTCCTCTTCCTCATCCCTTTCTTCCTCTTCCTCCACCTCCTCTCCATCCTCCTTCTCCTCCTCCTCCTCTTTTTATTCTCACTTCAACTCTATTATTTTTAGTGCGTGTCTCTTTGTTATCCAGTTTCCTTTTGACTTATTTTCATCTTCCTACTAACGTTCTCTCTCTCTCTCTCTCTCTCTCTCTCTCTCTCTCTCTCTCTCTCTCTCTCTCTCTCTCTCTCTCTCTCTCTCTCTCTCTCTCTCTCTCTCTCTCTCTCTCTCTCTCTCATACACACACATTGCCAATATCATTAAACCACGTAAAACAATGGATTTAATCACAATACAGACGGCAGAAAACTTAACGCACTCAGAGCTTCACATAATGAGGTATTGCCAGCCAGCGATTGTCGGTAATCTAAAAATTCTCAGATCACTGCTGTAAAACTGTCCCAGCAATGCAGTGTAGCAGTGAATTGGATGCTTGCTATGCGTACCTACTTTATTTAACGCAGGTTCAGTCATGGTAAATGTATCACCCATACTGACAATACCTTCAACGATGCTTACTCGTATAGTTTCCTCTCTAAGTTAATTGTTTTGTTTTTCTTCACACTTAGGTGATGATATGATAGTCATTTGATTAATGTAAGTGTGTGATAATCCGATTAATGTGAAGTAGTTGGATGATATTCTTGTATTTTTTGAGACATGTTGTTATGATAAAGGGAAAGAGCGTGATTTTTTTCCCTCTTAAGAAACACGCCTTTAGGTTAAGAAGATCAGTTTAATAGGGAAAGAAAAACACATCACGGAACCAGAACACGTCAGAACCCATCATAATTTCCGCTCTGAATTATCCGGCCTGTATACAAAAAAAAAAAACTGTATTATTATTATACATGCTTTAGTTGTGTGTTTAGTATGCCTGCAGCCTTTGTAGGATGAAGATGCCGCGGCTGTTAAGATGAGGAATGGTAATGATGCTGCTCGTTTTATCCAAGTGCATCCCGGGAGACGAGTATGAATGTGTGGTAGAATGTGTGGTAAATTGTTGTGGTGGAAGATTAATATTCATGGAGTAAGTGTTTATGACGACACAAATCTGAAGAAAAAAAAGAGTTAGGTGACAATAATTACATAGTACTGTAGATCCAGCCCGTCGCGTTACAATGAGTCGGAGCGGAGAACACACACACACACACACACACACACACACACACACACACACACACACACACACACACACACACACACACACACACACACACACACACGCGCGCGCGCACACGCACACGCACACGCACACGCACACGCACACGCACACACACACACACATACAGACACACACACATACAGACACACACACACACACACACACACACACACACACACACACACACACACACACACACACACACACACAACACACACACACACACACACATCTCACAAAACATGAAAATAGCGCTTAATCATCTATTTTGATATTTGCTTGAAAAATATCCTATACTGCATAAAAGTTTCTTCATGAACACTCTCTAGAAGTGAGTGAAT
>JAXIVD010008469.1:5000-7500 GCA_036785275.1 Cancer borealis | reverse complement strand
GTGAGAGGGAGGTGAGTGTATATGTTTCTATATTATCATTAGCATTCTCTTCCTCATCATCCTGTTTCTTGCAATTACGTCGCTGTTGCTTTATCTTTATGGCGCACAATTTACATCACTTGTTTTTGTGTTTAATCCTTGTCATCATTGCACTCTTCCTTCATTTCCTCTTCCTCTGTCTCCTCCTCCTCCTCCTCCTCCTCCTCTTCCTCTTCTTCTCTCTCGTAGGTGTCTTCTCTTGTCCAATAATAAGATATGAGTTATCACCTCCTTCCTTGCACTTCCTCCTCCTCCTCCTCCTCCTCCTCCTCGTCATCACGCCCACCCCCATGCCAGGCTAATTAACCACCAGGTGTTCTTCTGCAACACCTGAGGCCGCGTTCAGCAAGGTAAGACCGGCTAGACGTGAAATAAATGGTCGAAGCGTAACTCAGAGAAGCTTCGAAGCAGGATGTGAACTAAGCATGTTCTATTTTGGTGTGCTTCGTGTGTGTGTGTGTGTGTGTGTGTGTGTGTGTGTGTGTGTGTGTGTGTGTGTGTGTGTGTGTGTGTGTGTGTGTGTGTGTGTGTGTGTGTGTGTTGCCATTTTATGATGTGTGGTATTCAATTTTTTTAGTGATTTGTTGGTTTATTTTGCTTGATTGAAGAAATTTCGTAACAATTCGTTTAGTTTTTAGTTGAATTCTATCATATTATCTCTCTCTCTCTCTCTCTCTCTCTCTCTCTCTCTCTCTCTCTCTCTCTCTCTCTCTCTCTCTCTCTCTCTCTCTCTCTCTCTCTCTCTCTCTCTCTCTCTCTCTCTCTCTCTCTCTCTCTCTCTCTCTCTCTCTCTCTCTCTCTCTCTCTCTCTCTCAATGAATTTGCCGGTAATTCTAACCAATCATGTCTCTTCTTTTTTTCCTTTGCTTCTCATTAACTAAGATGTATAATTAGTCTTCAAGTAAAGAAGAATTAACAGCCTTTACGTATCAAAATTTTCGAATCCGAGGTGTTTCGAATCCCGCGAACAGATGCTTCATTCTCTCACACTCGTAATTACGTCTCTCTCCCTCATTAGTATTCATTTTAATTACCTGTCTTGCCTTTCCAGAACACCTCACTAATGCGAAGATAATGCTGGACATATTTTTCCTGGACTGAGCTATGGCACGTAAGAGGAGGAGGAAGAGGAGGAGGAGGAGGAGGAGGAGGAGGGTATATACCGCTGCCAGACACATGATTAACGAGACGCAGTGAGTGGAGGAAAGTTTCTTCCACTCGCTGGAGGGAGAGTGGAGTGTGACAGGGGGAAGGGGAAGGGGGGAGGGGTAGGGAGGAAGTGGAGGTGAAGGGAAGGGAAGGGAAGGGGAGGAGGTGAAGGGAACGTTACCAGTGTTTGTAGTTAATGGGAGCAGCAGGAAAGGAAAGATGAGGCAGATTGTTGTTGTTGTTGTTGTTGTTGTTGTTGTTGTTTGTGGTGATGTCATTCATGTTATATTATTAGACGTTTCCTTTAGTTTCATTCTTTTTCTTTTTTATATATACATGGCAATGGTGTTAATTTAATTCCTGTGGTGGTGGTAGTGGTGGTGGTGGTGGTGGTGGTGGTGGTGGTGATAGTGATTGCATTGTGGTGGTGAAATAATTATTGTTTTTATTATTGTTGGAGGTGGAAGAGGAGGTAAAATTATTACTGTTGTTGTTATTGTCTTAGGAGGAGGAGGAGAAGAGGAGGAGGGAGAGAGTTTAATGGGGGGAGGGGTGATGGCTGTCAGTGTTTCAGGGGGTGAGTGTAAGGTAATCAAGCGTGAGTGCAGCGTGGTTTGATGGGGGGAAGGAGGAGAAAGGGGGAGGAAGGGGAAGGAAGGGGGAGGAAGGGGGAAGAAGGAGGATTGTACCAACTGGAGGCCACCCGCTGAGGCTGTGATCACGCTTCTTCCTTCCTTCCTTCCTTCCTTCCTTCCTTCCTTCCTTCCTTCCTTCCTTCCTTCCTTCCTTCCTTCCAACTTTCCTTCCTTCCCTTATACGTACTTGTGCTTATTTTTTTTTTTTTTTTTACAATTTTGGTCCATCTTGAAGCCTTGATTATCCATATTTCACCTTTTCCTTTTTATTTATTTATTTTTCTTAATGTTGTTTTCCTCTGTCTTTTCTATATATACTCTTTCCTCATCTTCTTTCTGCCTTTCCCTTTTCAACATTCTCCTTTTACGAATGCTCATGTATTTTTTCTCTCTCGTTCCTTTCACTCACTCCATATTTATAGATGAATGACAGCACACAACCTCTTCTCAATTTTCATGTATTTTTTTATATATAATCCCTTTCTTCCTCAGTCTCTCTCCCCAAGCTGTCTTTCAATCCTCCCTCCCTCTCTCACTCCCTCCCTTCTATATACATCACCCCCATATCCTACTCCTCCTCTACTTCTACTCCTTCTCTTTCCTTACTCTCGACATCCTAAGTGTTGCTGGTTTATTGTGTGTCCTATGATGTGTTCCCTTCAACTTGGCGCCTCTGA
>JAXIVD010008468.1:0-17497 GCA_036785275.1 Cancer borealis | reverse complement strand
GTGGGAGGACGTAATGTAGTGCTATTTTTGTGTACATTGTTAGTAAGATGTGCAGGTTAGTTAGTAGTGCTTAGAAGTGGTTTAAGTGTGTTTGTTTTTTATGCTGGTTTGGTATAGATGTTTGTACTGAGTTTCTTGTAGAGTATTTTTAATTATTCTGTAGTAACGAGTGATAGGTCTAGTTTCTTCAATATCACTGGCTATCTAGAGGTAAGGGAGTGGAAGGTCAGAACTCCTATCCACATGAGGTTACAGACAGGTGAAAGGTTCTGGGGTTCATGGCACGGCACTATCTCCTTGGATGAGTGCCAGTGTCATCTGTTTAGTGATTCGGTAGATCAGCTGCTGGGAACCTTCAAGTCGACTCATCCAGAACCATAAAGTGTTTGGATTCCTCATGGATGTAATTCAACCATTTGTATTCATAGAGAGTGACAGGATGTGTAGTTAATGTTGTGCGGGATTGAAAAAACATTACACTCGTCTACTTGTTTGTAAAGAGTCAAGTAATATGAAAAGCAACTCGACAATTATGATTTAGAAGGACTATGTTAAATAATTTGAAAGTTTTACTCAGAGAAACTCTGGGAAATGGATTAGATTCGAATTTCTTTCCAGTTGCTGAAAAGTCTAGAGTATTTTTGCCTTAACATGACTTTTCTAAACAATGATGATTTGTTTTCATAATGTTACCTATGTTAGTGATGGATACTTTGTAGGGTTCTTGTTACATGAATCACGAGGCCACGTCACATAAACTCTGTAAAACTTTTTCTTTTGTCCTGAGCTCCAGAGACGCAGCTGATATTGTCTTGGGATTTTTCCAAACATTTTTATCAGGAATAACGAGCACAACGCAGGAGGTGTCGTGGGTCTGTAAGCCAAACCGGTACAGCCAGTGGTGGAGAATCACATCAATCACATCAATCTCTCGAGACTTATCATTTAGTCAGCTTAGCCGCCATTGCCAGTTACTAATAGCGAAGCAAGATGTCTAATGATGTAATGCAAAAAAAAAAAAAAAAAAAAAAAAAGATTCCTACCTATGACTGAACGATCTCAGGGATAGAATGAAGTCAACCATCAATAACTAATAAATCTCGTTTTACTCCATGTCCCGTCATAACTCTCAAAATATCTGTGAATATGTAAGTTGTGCCATCATGAGAAAATTTTACGTAATAAGAAATAGATAACCACTAAGTTTGTCCGTCCTTCGCTTTGACACACTTCTGCAGCTGAAACATCCTAAGTTAACGGAGTGACAGCTGCATCTCAATCGACCTCCAATGTTTACTTTGAAAACAGTAACCACCCCCCCAAAAAATATGTACCCAAATTATGATTGAACAAACGTCATCTTACAGGACACACACATCGTAAACCTTTTTGTACGTAGATAATACAATAAGACAGTCGTGATGTAATTTGTTTTTTTTCCTTGTTTTCTCTTTTTCTTTCTCTCTACCTGTCTTGGCGTAGTTACCTGCACGCCTCAATACTCCTTCCTTCACTACCACAAGTCAAACGAAAAGCTCAAGTTGTGGAAATTAACGTAAGGGCAAAAAAAAAAAAAAAAAAAAAAACCTAGATATATCTTGACTTAATACTGCGATTACTAGTACTTGTAGTTATGTACTCCTATACTACTACTACTACTACTACTACTACTACTACTACTACTACTACTACTACTACTACTACATACTACTACTACTTACTATCATCATCGTTATATAGTTTTCCTTACTTTAGTTTCACACAGGGATGAGTCTTGCTACTTATCCTCACTCTAACGACCTTAACAACCCAACGTAACAAGGCAAACCACGCTCTTATTTCACGTACTTACAGTTACCTAAAGCTTTTTTCGATCATACTTTCTTATTGTTTTTTCCTCTTAAGTTTTCCGACGAACCACAATTATTAACTTTAAGGAATACTGAAGTGTTTTTAATTTCATTTGTTATACCACACTTTCTTCACAGTTGTTCTTCTTAACCCCATCTGTCTCCCTTCACCCCCTCACTGCCCCTTCCTGCCCCTTCCTGCCGTCACCTCAACACCATCCCATCACCACTGCATTACAATCCAACTCCACGTATTTAATTGTCTCTCTCTTTTTCCAGCCCTTGTTTGCCAGTCGAAAAATCAGGGATATTAACGTTTTTGATCATGGAAGAAGGGAACGAAAAAGTATCAGTAGTAACATTTTTTCCTCTCTGCTTCACGTTATTCATCTGTTCTTACTGTGTTTTTATAGGATGAGTTTGCTAGGCTGAGCTCTGTGTGAATGTCGCTCTACTTCACCGCCACGAGAGAGAGAGAGAGAGAGAGAGAGAGAGAGAGAGAGAGAGAGAGAGAGAGAGAGAGAGAGAGAGAGAGAGAGAGAGAGAGAGAGAGAGAGGAGAGAGAGAGAGAGAGAAGTCATACATTCCTTGGAAATAGATCCTGTGACTGTCCCGGATGCACTAAGTTTGGACAGGCAGAAGAGACTTGGTAGGATGGCAGTGTGGGAGGTGGTGAGAGAGAGAGAGAGAGAGAGAGAGAGAGAAGAGAGAGAGAGAGAGAGAGAGAGAGAGAGAGAGAGAGAGAGAGAGAGAGAGGAGAGAGAGAGAGAGAGAGAGAGAGAGAGAGAGAGAGAGAGAGAGAGAGAGAGAGGAAATAATAAAATAATAGTAGATGAAGATTATTTTATTTACGCAGTGTGAATCGTGTGAGTTGAGGAGTAAGAGGATGAAGGAGAGAAAGGTTTGGAGTGAATGAATGTGTTGAGGAAAAGGTTGGAGTGTGCTTGTGTGAATAGTGAGGTAGGTTGAAGTGTGTGTGTGTGTGTGTGTGTGTGTGTGTGTGTGTGTGTGTGTGTGTGTGTGTGTGTGTGTGTGTGTGTGTGTGTGTGTGTGTGTGTGTGTTTTAACTGGAGGTGTTTGTAACGTGGCATTGAATTTTGATATAGTGACACATGGTGGTGGTGGTGGTGGTGGTGGTGGTGGTGGTGGTGGTGGTAGTCGTGCTGTGTTTGTGTACCATGGAATGAAAGAAATGAAGAGACGAAAGATGTGTTTTTTATTATTTCTACAATATGCACTTACTAATTAAGACATACAAGGTCGAAACAAAGGAAGAGGATACGTGTTGTGTTCCAGTCTGTAAACATGATTGACAAGTAAACACATAGACGTGCGGTGCCAATTAGTGGGTTCAAAAATTCCGTAGTTTCCAGTGACCACCAGATTGCTTGGAACAGTGTAAGGCCAACAACAACCACCACTGTCTACCAAGATATCTCATTTATTGGGATAAATACTCATAAAATAACGTTTATGTGTATTTATTCTCTAGTAATGCCACATTTATGTGTGTTTATAACATATCCAAATTGTTTGTTTTAGTCTTGCATTATCTATAGTTAAACCATTATTTCCGTAGTGTTTATAAAGATAAAGTTTGACATAAATCTCATTGACATGGTTTGAGGGTGAGTGTGAGCGAGTAATAGTTTGAATATATCCAGTCGTGCATTCATAACTTATGCTTTGTTTCAATATATATATATATATATATATATATATATATATATATATATATATATATATATATATATATATATATATATATATATATCTATGCATAACGTGCTATACAATAAATAAATATCTTCATTTAACACACATTCATTAATACTCGCTACAATGATAACTTTGTCCCTGAGCTGATATAGTATACAACTCCCATCCTTCGTTGTATATAACTTTTATATAACCATAGGTATTATTTTACACTTAAGTCATACAAACGGATTACCAGAATTACAGTTGCATAATTATATATAAAATTAAGTATCTGACGTTAATAGCCATCTCAGCTTAGACTATTGACGTTTCTAATTTAGTGTTCGAGCCAACCTGACACTTCTCATTTAATAGATCCCTTATATTCAGCCTTATATACACTATATCCACACCTTCCTTATCTTTGCATTCACAGCCACAACTCTTCCCTTATAATCATCTATAAATGGACAGTTGTAACGACTTAAATACCTCTGATGCCTCGAGCTAATGTCCATTCATGCAATTATCTTCCCATTCTTTGTTGGAAATACTCTCAGGTCATGGGAAGGAGAGAGAGAGAAAGAAAGAGAGAAAGAGAAAAAGAGAGAAAGAGAGAGAGAGAGAGAGAGAGAAAGAGAGAGACAGAGAGTACTCCAACCTTTTACCAGATCCCGACTAAATTCTTATTCTGATCAGGTAGTGGAAAGTTTGCCGAAGACGTATAGATTGATTGCAGTGAGTGATGTGAATGGAAAGGCGAGTGTGTGGGCAGGCGATGATATCCTAGGTGGGAAGGGGACGTGCATGAGGGGAATGGGGATGAGAGGAGGAAGCTGCATGATCTCCTGTACCTCCCACCTTCCTTTTTGTGTGTGTGTGTGTGTGTGTGTGTGTGTGTGTGTGTGTGTGTGTGTGTGTGTGTGTGTGTGTGTGTGTGTGTGTGTGTGTGTGTGTGTGTGTGTGTGTGTGTCTGATGATCTCGTCTTGTCATGTAAAGAGAGAATCTGATGTGTATGAATGAGAAAATTGAAGAAAAAAAAACTACCACCAAAAAACATATATACACACTGATGATGGAAGGCTAATGGTGGAAAGTATGTCGAGTGATGCTGATGGGAAAAGTATGAAAAAAACCCAGCATGTCATGAATAAAAAGAACAGCAAACGAGGGAGAAAGTGGGGATAAAGTGGCTGGCAAAGTGAACATTAACTACTTAGAAAACGTATAATGAGGAATGCTAAAAATAGATCATATTGACGTCATCTACTGAGGTGGACACGTGTAGCTGAGGAACAGAAAAAAAATGTTGGATCTGGGTACAAAACAAGGATTTCCAACAGAGGAGAAAGAAATACTGAATAGAAACAGTAAACACAGAAAGTTAATCCAAGAGAGTGTCAGCAGGGGACGAAAAATTATACAAAATAGAGATGAGATAGATTGGAATATAATATGTTGGTAAATGTAACTATAAAGAAACAATTGCAAGGCGTAGATGAACAATAGTTATGAAGTGATAATGGATAACAGTTGTAGGAGGAATACAGATGAAGAATGTGATGGAGTGACGTAATGGGCTGGAGGTGGCGTAAGGATTTTGTTGTTTTATGGACGTGGCGTGGGCTGGAAGTATGATTACCAGTGTTATCAATCCATACAAGTAACACCTTATTATTTCCTTCCCTACCGATAATATTTCTAGTTCTACATCATGAATACATATAATCATCACTGTACCTAATGATTGTAAGAATAGGAGTGTCAGCATTTTGACAGAAACAATATAATTCTTTCTCTTTTTTCTGATAGGAGAGCCAGGAGTGAGGACGAGGTCATCATTAGAGAAAATTGCTTTTATTCTTGACGTGATTCGATGCAAGATTCAGTGGAATAGAAGAAGCATTGTGAGCCTGGCCGGGGAATGTGCAGCACCTGACTTTCCCTCGGCCCACTGCTAGGTGCCCATGCAGGGAGGAGGACTGAGGGTACACCTGTGTCGGCTAGGTGTGGTGGTGCTACGCTGCCTTTATACATCACCGCCGCCACCTCATAGTAAGTAACAAAGATGGTTGATGTTCTCTTTCTTCTTCTATTGCGTTTACTACTATAACAACAACAGCAACAACAACAACAACAACAACAACGACAACAACAAATACTGCTAATACAATACTACTACTACTACTACTACTACTACTACTACTACTACTACTACTACTACTACTACTACTACTACTACTACTTCCAGCTAGGTTTAGGGAGTGTTTCAATTCCTGTAACTTTAATTAAACACAGCACCACAATTTTCAGTGGTTGGACTCTGTGAAGGAATTATGAAGGCTGCATCAGATCCTTCATTAGTATAGAATTAGACCAGATTACCAGAGTCTGAAGTGATTATTTGTGTGCCATGGTTACTGGAGCAAAGTCTGGAGGGTCTGTGTTCTTTACAGTCTTTCAAGCTGCTGCAGGCTACGTTGGGGGGTACAGCGCCCTCCTACTGCTGCTGTTATTATTATTATTATTGTTATTATTATTATTATTATTATTATTATTATTATTACTATTATTATTATTATTATTATCTTTATTCATTCATTCATCTATTGAGAGAGAGAGAGTCACTGCACATACTTAAATACAAAAAAATAAAACGATAAATAAAGTAATCATTTAATGCATCAGAACCAAAGTTATAATGCAGCTCAAAGGAAAATAAAACCTCGATAATGTGATGATGAGAATAAATGTGATTTGCGTCGCGTCATTACACTAAGGAGTCCCGCGGGAAGGTGAAGACAGATGACGGAACCATTGTGACCACGCTCTGGAATCACTGTTGTATCGTGTATAATACTCTAATTGTTAATGATTATGATTATTATTATGATTAAATGAGTGGGAAGTAACAATGCTGGTAATGATAAGTGGTGATAATGAGGTTGATAATGGAGGTAGTAATGGTAATGTTAATAATGGCATTGATTTAAATGGTAATATTTATGTAAATTAAATATATGGTGATTTAAGTGTTAATAGTATTTGTTTTTGGCGTGGCACTACTATTACTACTACTACTACTACTACTACTACTACTACTACTACTACTTCTACTTCTACTACTACTACTACTACTACTACTACTACTACTGCTGCTGCTACTATAATCATTATTTTTTAAGTGTATTTTGTTAGTCTTATTCCTAAACTAACTTATACAAATGCTAGAGAAACAACAACAACAAAAAGAACAAATAATAACGATAATAATATAAAAGTATAATAACTCAAAATGATAATAATAATAATAATAATAATAATAATAATAATAATAATAATAATAATAATAATAATAATAATAATAATAATAATAACGTTAAGGAAACGAGTCGTACAAACCCTAGTAAGATATTCTACATGTTTTTTTCTGAATACTAAGAGGCTTTGTATATCGCTTCAGTCACCACTATGATATGCCGATAATGGCTCGTTAAATAGTTAACAATACCAACCAGCACAGAAAGGAGGAGTTATAAATAGACTACCTTTAGAATGTATCGTAGCAGTGCCGTACTACATCAATCTTATTAATTTTGTTCATTTTCAATACAAAATGTGTGTTGAAATGATTTTTTTGTGATTTAAATTGACAAGAAAATTAGTCGCCTCCCTCTAAGACGTGTTGAGCCTTTACCTTGTCAGCAAAAATAGAAGGTTGTCAGGAAAATGGGAAGGGTATTTTTAAATATTTGCTTAACAAGATTCTTTAGTGACACAGAAAACAAATTAAACTTTTGAAAAATTTAATTAAAAGTAATATCTGGGTGTAAAAGTAATGACAAGTTTTCTTTTTTTTTTCTTTTCTTTTTTTTTTACTTTTATTCTATGCATTGGTAGCACATGTCAAATGAAAAGCTGGACTGAATATAAATTGTATTTTTTAGAAAACTTTTTTTGTATAACAGTCATATTCATATTCATTGTGAAATACACGTTACAGTTTTGTTGTATAATTTCCTGTGTGAATTAAATTATCAGCTGTTCGTGATAGAGTTAATAAATTGACACTTTTTTCGCGTAACCAACTTCAGGAAAGAAGGTTGACAAGATTCATTAATACTCTATGAGCAAGAACGAAAAAAAAGGAGCTGCCAGTGAAACTTTATAGATTTTTGAAATGATGAAAGGACCTGTGAATTTTTTTTTTAAATATTCCATTCATGTTATTCGCCATTAATAGACAAAGGACGAGTAATGACATGAGACTTCATCATAGATACATGAAGTCAGGCACAACCATGTACCTCTTTTATTTCATCTATTAACTGATATACTCACACAAACTGTAACCTCAGCGGAATAAATGCGTTCAAAACTAATCAAGCACCAACTTAATGAAGCAATTATGAGACAACACCTTAATGGCTATCTAGAACAGGTAAAAAAAAAGTATCAGGAAAAAAAAAATGGACTGTTTTAAAGTATACAAATAGAAGTAGTGAAATATTTACTATATATATGTATAGATAAATCTTTTAATCTGCTACATAGGGTCTGGATGCACGTATCAAAACTATACCATAACCTCAACAAATACACGTTGGAATAAACTCAGGTAGCGATGCAGGAGACGGAGAGGCAGGAGACGATAGCAGGTTGTGGTAAGCGGGCGAGCGATCTATCAACAAACACAGGCACGTGGAGTTCAGCAGCGGCCGATAGATTTGAAAAAAGACAGCCATTTATCTTAGAATGTGCGCTTTGGATCGAGTGCAAAAACTACGTCGAGAGAGAGAGAGAGAGAGAGAGAGAGAGAGAGAGAGAGAGAGAGAGAGAGAGAGAGAGAGAGAGAGAGAGAGAGAGAGAGAGAGAGAGAGAGAGAGAGAGAGAGAGAGAGAGAGAGAGAGAGAGAGAGAAGAGAAAGATTGCGTTGCCGCTATTCATATACTTATTTTAACGCCCAAACTTTTCGGTGTAGTAATGGAACGTGCAAAGTTATTAATACATTGAAAGGGGAATAAGAGGAAGGAGGAAGGAAGTAGGTTAAGGAAAGCTTTTTGCGAGGGGAAGCGAAGAGGGGAAAGGGCGGAAGTGAGTGAGGCCCGGATTTTTTTAGGGGGAGGGAGGGAGGGAGGAGGAGAGGGTGGATGGAGACACAGAAGAGAAGTCAATGATACATATAATTTTTTTGCATTTTTGAATATATTTGTCTTTCTTTCTCTATTAATTTTATATACTTTTTTTTTTTATAGAGAGAGAGAGAGTATAAATTTGAAGCTAATACAACATAACAGTTCTCTCTGAAACATACATAATAAATACAGTTCTAGAAAATCTGTTGCGAGTATGGAAAAGTTTCATAAGAACACGTAAGTCTCATCCAGGAAGGTTTCTCCAACAACTTTCAGTACACCCAAGGCAAGCTCTTTTCCCCCTCGTTTCCCCTCACTCCACTGGTCACCCCTCACTCTCCTGTTTACCCTCACCCCTCCTCTCCTAGCCCCAACGTCAACAGCACGCCCCACGCCCCTTCTCTATCTTTTCTTTGATTCTCTCTCTTCATCCCCTCTTCGTAATCCTATCCTCCTCTTCCCTCCCTTCCTCCACCCTCTCCTTACCCCTCCGCCTTTTTTCCTATCTGTACTATTCTTTATTTTTTGTTTTGTCGGAGGATACATAAAAAAAGCAAAGAGTTGGTTAATCAGGAAGAGGAAGGGAGTAGGCAGGCAATGACGCAGGTCATTTTGTTGCCTTCTTTCCACCTTCCTTTACCTCCTCTCTCCCTCCCCCCCACACCACAGTCTTTCCCAGGCTGCCTGTTGTGGGAGGTGAATGGTAAAGAAACAGTTTTCAAGACTTGAATGACTTCACTTACGGCAAATTAAACCATTTGCTGGTCTGGTGGTGGGCGTAGGCTGAGGGTAGAGGTGGAGATTGTTGAAAACCTCTTTGTGGGAGACAGACCTTGGTTTTTGTGTATAGATGGAATGGAAAAGAAGTGGAGTGGAGTGACATGCCTGAGTGCTTCGTGTGTAGTGGGACAGAGTGGCCACGGTCGGGCTGGAGGTGAGTGGTAAAATGCTAGACAACCCTAGTGGCTGCGGGAGGCCAACCCAAAGAATGTTTGACCTATAAAGAGTCTATCTGCCGCAGCACGCTTATTGCATTATGACTTTCCAACTTTCCACGTCATGAAATTCTCTGATATGTGATAAATAAGATGGAAGTAAATGAAAGTATTTACAATGAAGATTAAAGTTTTGATAAATGAACCTGAGAAAACTGAACATCGGCACGCACAGGTTAAGGTCAGCTTTGTGTCGTGGGGTAAGTGACCTTCAATCACTTCCACCTTCACAGGATGGTGAGAGGGCTCAGTGGCGCGTAAAGAACGTCTTTATATATGACCCTCAATTGTACCCTAATAAAGCTTACCTTTACTGCACCATTTTGCAAACAAATGCATGGCCATTGCGTGGTAATGGATTTTTTCCCGCCAAACTTATTCCAGTTCCGTGGCTGCCGAATGTCTGTTGCGTGTTTGTTTTGAGAAGAAACATACTTGCCTGGAACGAGTTTTTAGTCGCTCCTCTAAACCAGACAAACGATCTATTTCATGCTGTGTTTTCATAAAATATTGAATACATATTGTTTGCCAATTTCTTCATTTATCAGACAGGAATACAACATTGCATAATTTCACTGAATCATTGTAGTTTTAGTTTCAGAAAAGACACAACTAAGAATTCCCGCAATCTTCAAATTTCTTACATCTTTACCTCTCCTCAGAAGCGCGTTAATTGCTTCCCTGGTGGAGTGCCGTTGTGATCCGCTCATCCTTATGTTCATTATTGCGCTGCCTGTCCACGGAGCCCAACAATCCCTTGCCTCGTCACGCACATCCTGGACTCTCCTCAGAGCGGCTATAGTTCCGCTCCGCATCATACAAACATTTCATACTTTCCCTGCACCACCAACACGACGGTTCTGTTCCTTGTAACAAATAATCTTCCGCATTGCCACACCACCACCACCACCACGGTTCACATTTACTATTTTTTTCCCTTTATTTTCCTTTATTACGTACATATTTATTTTGTTATTTGCTTATGAATATATTATAGATTTATTCATTAGTTAGTTTATTTATTTTCTATTGTGTGTAGTGCAATTTGTTCCCTTACCTCCCTCTTACCTATGAGAATTTCTAGATCTGTTCCAACCAAAAACTATTATTCTCTTTTTTTGTTCTTACCAACAGTGCAAGAAAGGAATGTATTGGTGGGGAAGAGCTTCTTGCTTTTTTTTTTATCTTGCTTATATATTATTTTTAAAAAAATTGCAGTTTCTCGGGCAGACAACCACATTATAAGACCATAGTTATTATTTTACTTTATTTTACTATGGTACCTCTCTCCCTCTCTTTTTTCTTCTCTCTCTCTCTCTCTCTCTCTCTCTCTCTCTCTCTCTCTCTCTCTCTCTCTCTCTCTCTCTCTCTCTCTCTCTCTCTCTCTCTCTCTCTCTCTCTCTCTCTCTCTCTCTCTCTCTCTCTCTCTCTCTCTCTCTCTCTCTCTCTTTCTCTTTCTCTTTCTCTCTCTCCTCTTCCTTCTGCTCGTCTTTTTCTTCCTCCCCCACTTCCTCTTTTTCGTCCTCCTCCTCCTCCTCCTCCTCCTCCTCCTCCTCCTCCTCCTCCTCCTCCTCCTCCTCCTCCTCCTCCTCCTCCTCCTCCTCCTCCTCCTCCTCCTCCTCCTCCTTGGCATCCAGTTCCCCTTCACCCCTCCCCCCCCAAGACGAAGCATCTATTTGGAAACCGGTTATCTCCGTTGCGCTTGGCCCGGGTCCAGTTTAGCTTTGTTGACCCTCCTCTTCCTCTTCCTCCTTCTTCTCCTCCTCTTCTTCCTTCTTCTTCCTCTTCCTCTTCCTCCTTCTTCTCCTTATCCTTCCCCGTCTGTTTTTCGTCTTCCATCTCCCTATTCTTCCTCCTCCTCCTCCTCCTCCTCCTCCTCCTCCTCCTCCTCCTTCTCCTCCTCCATACAGTTTGCTGCTCACTTCACACCTCTTCCTCTTTTTACAACCGCCCTCCCCCACAAACCTCAGGAGTGTGTCTTCCCTTGCTCCTCCTCTTCAATTCTCAGAGCGTACCCGGATTTTTTTCATGTTACGTCCCTCTCCCTCCTTCCCCTTCTCCCCTTCTTCATGTTCTTCCTTTCTTCCTTCCCCTTACTTCTCCACCCATACTCTAAAACCACCGCTGACCACTTTCCTCTTGGCCTCCTCTTCCTCCTCCTCCTCCTCCTCTTACTGCCTACCATTCAGAGGGAAAACTGTTTGTGCTTCGTAAGTTATACCACCGAAGGAAGAGAAAGAGAGAGAGAAAGAGTGAAGAAGAGAGAGTTTGCTAGAGTCGTGAGAGTTGGCGTGCCTTAAGGTGAGGGGCGTAAAGCTGAAGGGGTTGCTGTGGGCGGGGTGGGCGGGATGGGCGGGGGTGGTCGGGGTGGGAGGGTGAGAAGCAAGGCAGAAGAAGCTTTGTTTGCACGACCTTACTTGCTTATGGCTTGAGTTGGGTTTGCAGGGTGGTAGAAAAAACAAGACGGTGGTGACGGATTGGCGCGCTGGATGGGCGGGGCATGGCTGGGTGTGGTGGGTGGGGTGGGTGTGGTGGGTGTGAAGCAGAGTCATGGGGTGCTTTTGTGTGTGTGCAGGCGTGACGAGGCGTGGCGAAGCGTGGTGTAGCGTGTCGCATTCCAGTCACTCATGAGGTCGTGCGATGGATGGGAAGTGATGGAATGAATATTTACTCATGAAAAATAGCCCAGTGTCCATGTGATTTGTTTACAGAATCTCCCCCTTAGACGGGCCGCCCTTCAATTAGCATACAGTGAGCCGCATGCCCCCCAAGGATCTGAAGTATTTAGACCAACGAGTTTTAGATATGTTTACAGTGTTGGCGGCGTGGACATTGTGAGGCAATTTATTCCTGTCCTGTTACTCGGTTTGTGCAGAAAAAATTCTCTAACTCTGTCCGATTTTTTTCACCTAATTTGGAGACTAAAATTGCGTGCCACATATGCGACGTGAAGTAACAATGCACTGGGAAGGGAGTTGCTTGTGCAGATCATTTTCTGTAACGTTCCCTGCCATTAGTACAGTGTGTCTATCATTACAGGGTGTGTGTAGGGCTCTTCCTTGCTGATGACTCGCTCTGAAGTACATTTTAGTGCAGTTATTTTCATTTTTAGTTACGCTGCGTTTCTTTGGTGTGCGCTGAACCCTTAAACAGACGTAGGATTGGAGGGATAGAGGAGTGAGTGACCTTCGGCAGCGGGACAGAGGGGTTGGGACGGGCCAGAAGGACTTCCTGATGAGCGGCGCCGTTCAGGCATGAAGGGGAACAGACCATAAATCTTCTTGAAAGGATAAAAAAGTAATGTATGTCAAAAAAGAATGTGGCAGACGTGATTTATTATTTTCATAAAAAGAAATGTGTAAAATGTATGAAATTATAGAAACTTTTAATCAAAATGTAAAAATCAGCGACGTTTCTGACGGCTGACAGTGGAATGTGTCTACTTTTTTTCCATTTTTTTTGCTTATAGTTTATTGATGAAGTTAAGGGAGATGCCTTGATGCGCTTTATTGTTTCCTTCACTAATTGTTTTCTTCACTAGTTTTAATACGAAATAAAACCGACGAACTTGCTACAAACTTGATGATGAAACAAAAATAATCTGGCACGAATCTTGTTTTTAATCCTAACCCTTTATAACATTAATACTCAACCCTTTTTGCGGGTCGAGTGATAAGTTAATATGTTATCTACTGTGAATGCGGCGAGATGGCAGGAGTAAAAAACAGGTGGTGGGGAAGGGATGTTCTGGGAGGGGGAGAGGGGGAGATGTGGAAAAGGTGGTGGAGGGTGTGAGGGGTGGGTGAGCTCTGAGGGTGTGAGGTAGTGTGTAGGGTGTAGGGTGACGAATAGGAAGATTGCAGCAGGAAGGGAGGCAGCTTGCATGCGTGGAGGAGGCTGGAGATAGGAGGAGGGGAGAATATTGAGAGTCAGGCGAGGGTGGAGGTGAAGAGAGTGTAAGGGGAAGAGGGGAAGGCTAGAGCTCCCCTCACCTCGCTTCACCCTCGACGATACAATTTAGGAAAGCCGCTACCAACAGCATATTCCCTGGTAATTAATAGGGTGTAAAAAATGCCGGTTTTGTATGGAAAATAATGATGGATTATTGTTAAAACTTAATATTCTATACAAAGAACTATTTTTTCACTTCGTACATTTTTCCCGCTTAACTTAAATATACCAGCGATGTTTTTTTGTTTTTTTGGCTGCAGGAAATCATGTTTTTTTTAATCTATTTTTTTGTTCATGCGTTGAACAGATGAAGAATATTAGATGAAAAAAAAATATAGGATTACATGGTCAGTGGCGGTGGTGTGTGAGCAGGTGTAGGTCAAGGGTCAGAGTGAAGGGTGACCTGCCGTGACCTGCTGCGGGTGGCTCCGTGTTATGACAAGGGGGAAGACATACCTTGTTTCATAAGTCGCACGTGGATTAAAGGTGATTATAAGATCTTGTAACATTAATACAAATTAGTTTTTTTTATATATATACAGAGAAGTTACTAAGTAGATTAAAAAACATACATCTCCACGTGTCTTTTTGGTGTACGACATAAGTACTGTACTGAGTTAATGCTTCTTTATTTATACGGTTTGTATGCCAGAGACTTGTGTTTTTAGGAGTGATGTCTTAATTTCACCTTATAATAATAATAATAATAATAATAATAATAGTAATAACAATGCTAATCCATAATAACAGACTCGATCACATCCATCCATTATTCGTGAAAGGGAGACAGTGACAGAGATCCACTAGAACCACCTCAGTAAGACAACAAGAAGGAGGCAGATCAGAAACACACATCAAAAGCTTAAGTCGACCTTATACTACAGACAGGTACAGCTGACTAACCCACTTCCTTGTTACACTGCAATATCGACTAGCAATATTTGTGTCATCAACTTGGACTTAATTTCTATGCCTTCCCTCAATATTATAAACTTAGGAACAAATTAAGGTTTTGGTAATTCAGTGCAGTAACACTTAACGTAATTACTGTAAAGATTGCCGTGGAATTGTTTACTGAGTAGTGGTGAGTGGAGTAAGAGGGATATTATAGCCAAACTTTGACCCTTACTGAAGCACAATGGAAGCGGTGCTGTGTATCATGACCGCACGAGGTAACGAGGCAATCTTGGAACCAATTGATGCTTAGTGTGGTATCTCGCGAATACAAACCCCCCTTGCACACACACACACACACACACACACACACATACACACACACACACACACACACACACACACACACACACACACACACACACACACACACACACACACACACACACACACACACACACACGCACACACACACACACACACACACACACGCACACACGCACACGCACACCATTGCACCATCACACAGCCGTTACACACCTTCCCCACCCAACACAAAGCTTCCGAAAGTAAGCCCTGCCACGCCACCCCTGCCACGCCACCCCTGCCACGCCACCCCTGCCACGCCTCCATTGCCACGCCTTCTGCCACGCCCACACTCTGCCATGACCCTCACACCTCCCTCTACACCCGCTACACCAACACCACTGCTTGAACTACTCGGGAAAGATTTTTTTTTTGTGTTGTGTGCATTGTTTAAACCTCTCGATGACAACCATTGCACAAACACACACAAAAAAAGATCAGAATTTTATAGATTTTTCACTTCAGAGTAACATGACGTTTGTTTTTCTGACCTTTTTTTTGTATCTTTTCTGTCTCTTTTATTTTTCTCTCTCTTTTGCACTCTTTCTCTCTCTCCTTTCCTCAGCTCTACACGATATAGGAAACACGACGCTACAGGTAATTTTGCAGGGAAACACACCTTTGTGCCCCGTCCTGCATTCCTGTATTTTCAGCGTAGGAAATGAGGTTCTTGTCCCAGCTCGATCCATACCTGTGGCTGAGCCTTGGCAGTATGACCCTCTGTTACTCACACATTGCAACATACACACACACACACACACACACACACACACACACACACACACACACACACACACACACACACACACACACACACACACACACACACACACACACACACACGCACACACACACACACACACACACACACACACACACACACACACACACACACACACACACACACACACACACACACACACACACACACACACACACAGCCACACACCAATCGCTGGTTAGATAAGAATTCTTGGGTTAACACCTCCACCACTAAAAGCTTATATTCTCTGCTAACATGTAACATTTGCTTTGCCGCTGCATCATCAGAGCAGAAGTTGAAGCCTCATGTAAGTGCACGGAACTGTCAGCTTGTCACGGCTCAACACACACAGACAGTCTTGCTAAACACACTGCGGCAACACACACAAAAAGTTATAAAAAAAAACTCATTAATCTTAACACAAAACAAAACACTAAAGAAAATATAAGTTAACGTATCACTTAAATAAAAAATATATGAAGTGAAAATATATATAATTCATACACCACAATGGGGATTCCTGCTACGAAATCTTGGTCCCTGGTGAGAGCGGAAGGTATGTATTCACCTCCCACTTAACAGCTGGTGGCGGCGTACGGGTTGGTCGAGTTATGGGTACTTGGGGGAAACCTGGGGAAGGTACACTGCGTCTGCCCCTCACAGGCTTAAGGACCAACGAGGCGGAGATAACCGTGGAAACTGACCGTGTATTTCGTCCTACCAACATTATACGTGTGTGTGTGTGTGTGTGTGTGTTTGTGTGTGTGGGGGGGAAGGGGGTATCTGTGTCTGTGTGTGTGTGTGTGTGTGTGTGTGTGTGTGTGTGTGTGTGTGTGTGTGTGTGTGTGTGTGTGTGTGTGTGTGTGTGTGTGTGTGTGTGTGTTAAGAATGATAAAACACTATCATGTAAGTCCAGTTGATCTGTAACTTATAAAATACTGCAAGAGTTTTAATTTCTGATCTTACTGCCATCAGATATCGTTGTAAGAAATGAATCATCACAGTATTTATATCTTCTGTGTAAAATCAAGCGAAGGTTTTTCAGACAAGAGCGCTGGGAAGGGAGGCGTGACGGAGAGAATGTAATTTATCTCCAAGTTAAATTCAGCTTTATCCAAACTTTCCTTGTCGTCATGAACACAGATTTATAGTCATGCTCCTCAGCTGTATATTTTAGGCTTCAAGTTAGCACGTCCGGGAAGTGACATGTAATTAGAGTTTTGTAGATTATTTTGACGTCATGGCGCCGCTCGTTAGACTACCACCACCACCACCACCACCACCACCACCACCACCACCACCACTACCACTACCTAAGGAGAGGAGGAAGGGAGGGTAGTAAGAGAGACCTTCTGTGATTGTTGAGAAAGGAAAAAAGAAAGAGTAAAAAATAATAGCAAACCAATATTAATAACAGTCAAACATACTCATTCACACACAACAAAAGGCTAATTTATAACTTACCTGGTGTGGGTTGGCCTGGGTATTGACTCACCTGTAGATGGGCGTGGTGAGAGGATCCCGGAACCATAGCACGAGGTAGATGGAGTCGTCAGGGGGATGAGACACGTCGCAGGGCAGCGCCGCCACCCCACTCCGCAGCCCCGTCACCGCCACGACCGGGACTGTGGGTAGCAAGGGACTCATTCAATGGGGGAAACTTTAATAGACCGAGGACAGCGACCACACTGTTCCCTCATCAGCATATGCTAGTCCTGTGCCGCACAAAGGCATCCCCATTTTCCCCTCTCTAGTCTGTTGGCTGTTGTCCTGCCTCAGCATATTTATGAATCCCTTATCTTCATTTGGTCCAGTGTCCCTTCCGTCCACTAGCTCCGTCC
>JAXIVD010008467.1:15000-17499 GCA_036785275.1 Cancer borealis | reverse complement strand
CTGTTAATAGTTCAGGTTTTTGTAGTTACCGAAGCAAGATATTGGATACTCATACCAGACCAATAATGTTCAGATACAATTTTCTTCATAATAGAAGTAGCCGAGAGCACACAAGTGGCCGGAAACGAGACCTCGATATTGTCAATAAGGAAGAAAATGTTACCAATAGTACCCACTCTTAAAAAACTTCCAAACGAGACTTCTTTAATACTTTTTCACGTATATAATGTTCGCCAAGTTAAAATGAGTTGATAAGGCACACAAAAGACCATTCTGGAACATACACATTTTCGATGATAATGTGTGGCTGAAATGGACAGGTTTTTATGTAGTGTTGAATCTGTTATCACTCGTTCGGTCCACCTACTCACCTGACTCAGACTGTGACTCTTCGGCTCTATTCCTGACTTGATTAAGGTCCTTCCAGCGTGACTTAACTGTTCCCCGACGACCTTTTTATATTACAAAATCAGTAAATTCTCCTGTAATGATCATCGAAGTAGATATACAACACACATTTTTTGAGCCATAAAAGTTTTCAGATGTTTTTTTTTATTGTATAACTTGTATGTATGATTATTTACGTGCAATACGTGCATGTTTATTTTATTTTATAGTCTAATGGTTTTGTATGTATTGACTGTAATATACATAAAACGTATAAACTACTTGTATTACCATATTTACTTAATTTGAATTTCATTGCTACTTTTTCGGAAGCTACTACTACTATTACTACTACTACTACTACTACTACTACTGCTACCTGCTACTGCTACTGCTACTGCTACTGCCACAGCTAATGATAATTGATAATGATAATGATAATGATAATGATAATGATAATGATAATGATAATGATAAAAATAATAATAATGATAATAATAATAATAATAATAATAATAATAATAATAATAATAATAATAATACCCCCACCACCATTAACCCCCGGTATTACTATTATAACTGCTACCATCATCACTATCGTCTAACAAACATTAAGCAAGATATTTATAACTACTATTACTATCTCTTTAAGACATAAGGCATCCAGACCCCCAAACTTTTATAAATAGAGTTAGATAGTACTCTGCGCCATCTTGTACTGCATTTGACCCTTCACGTTGGCTCTCTTCAATATAACTTCAACTCAAACTAACTAGAGATGTGAACTTCCATCATCCATTGGCAAGTTACCTAATCTTAAGTTGGACCATCCTTCGAGGGGGACTTATAGATTGGTTGGCTCGTCTCTCTCTCTCATCTCTCTCTCCTCTCCCTATCTCTCTCTCTCTCCTCTCTCTCCTCTCTCTCTCTCTCTTCTCTCTCCTCTCTCTCTCTCTCTCTCTCTCTCTCTACTCTCTCTCTCTCTCTCTCTCTCTCTATCTATCTATCTATCTATCTATCTCTCCTTTTCACATAGTTCAGAAAGTACCCCTGTAATCTTGTAATGGTGTTTGCAGGAAGTACGAGAAAAGTAAAAAGAAGAGAGTTTCGTGGATGTTGATGGAATGAAATAGTTCTGACCCGCCCAGGAAGGTGTTGGGGGAAGTTAGGTATTTGTTGAACGGTACAAGTTAGGTGTCGGAGGGCTAGGCGGAGGGAGGTTGGGCGGGGGATGGATAGGGCAGAGAGAAAGTAAATACCAATAAGCCTAACCTTACTTAATTTAACACGTGAGCCAAAGTAGCTGAACACCCACCATTTATAAATCCTCACCACCACCACCACCACCACCCACCACCAACCACCACTAGTCATCATCACTCACCCACACTGATCACTAACACCACAACCACTACCACATAGCCATCCTGAGCACCCTTTCCCTTTCCACCAATGGCTGTCTTCCTGGGCGGTAATTGGAGGCGATGAAGGCCTGACACCGTCCCTGAAGGTAGTGTGTTCGTTCGTCAGACTAAAGGTTGAGTCCCTGAGGGAGTATTAGTCACTCATCTCCTCCTCCTCCCTCCTCCTCCTCCTCCCATCTCCTCCCCCTCCGCTTTCCTCCCTCCTGGGTCTTTCTTTATATTTCTTCTATCTGTTTTTCCCTCCCTGGCTTCCCATACTCCCTCCCACTCATCTCTCCCTCCTTTTCTTCCCTCATTTCCTCTCTATATCCCCTTCGAGTTATATGGGAGGAGCAGCTGGAGGTCTTATGATTATTTCCTGCCAGAAAATCCAATGACGCCGTGGTTTTTCTGAGGTAATGTGATCCCTTAATGTTTCCTGGTGTTGTTTGGTTGGTAGTATTTTTGGTAGTAATTCTGTTTCTCTCTCCTCTCTCCTCTCTCTCTCTCTCTCCTCTCTCTCTCCTCCTCTCTCTCTCTCACCTCTCTCTCTCTCTCTCTCATCACTCTCGTCTCTCTCTCTCTCTCTCTCTCTCTCTCTCTCTCTCTCTCTCTCCTCTCTCTCTCTCTCTCTCTGTTATTCCTGCTCATCAGGTGTCATTCACAGATATCATCCATCCATCTTTTTTTTTCCTCTCTACTTTCTCCT
>JAXIVD010008467.1:5000-7500 GCA_036785275.1 Cancer borealis | reverse complement strand
ATTACAAAATTTAATGAACTTCATATAACAAAAGAAAGAAAAAACATAGAATTTTTTTTTTTTTTTTGGCAATCTGTCCAATCTGACACTTGGAATATTGCTGGCGCGCGAGGTTACTGTGTATGGAAAAAAATATATATGAAAAAAAACCTAGATATTTATTTGCTCTCCGTGGAGGTCGACTAGTGGGCGAGGGGAGGGTGAGGGAGAGAAGACTAGAGTGGGATTGGAGGGGTGGAGGGAACGGGAATGACGGAGGGAAGAGAAGTGAAAGAGCAGAATGGGAGGGAGTAAAAGGAAATGTTGGGTTATAGGAGAGGGGAGTCGGTAGGCAGAGGGGAGTGAGTGGACTGGACGTAGGACAGGTAAGTGTATGAGTGAACAGGAAGGCCAGAAAAAAAGTGAAAGGATTTGTGGAGAGGAGAGGAGAGGGCGGGCAAAGGGGCAGCAGAGTGGAAAAGGAGAGGGGATGGAAGGGATAAATTGGGTAGACTTTAAAGATCATGGAAGTTTTATGCAGTAATATAAACTTGAAATATAATCGTGTTTTTATTTGTGTGTGTGTGTGTGTGTGTGTGTGTGTGTGTGTGTGTGTGTGTGTGTGTGTGTGTGTGTGTGTGTGTGTGTGTGTGTGTGTGTGTGTGATCTAGTGATTTAGTGATATATGATGTGGAGCAAGTTTTTACCAGCAAACCTAAGTGAATGCAACGCGAGTATATGTTTGTATAATCATTGACCCTGTAGTGTAATTGTCCGTGCGAACGAGGTCAAAGAGGAAAACTATACTAAAGGGAAACAAATAACATGAAATGGGAGCAATTTCAAAAGCCAACTCTACAACAAAGCGAAAATTCCCCGAAATGAGGAAAACTTTACAAGCCAAGTAATGTGGAAGCAATATATATCTGAGTATGAATAGACTTTGTATACTGTTGCTGTGTGAGCGACCCAGGCGAGCGAGGAGATAATAATAAAAGTAAAAAAATAGTAATAATAATAATAATGATGATAATGATAATAATAATAATAATAACAATAATAATAATAATAATAATAATAATAATAATAATAATAATAATAATAATAATAATAATAATAATGATACTAATAAACTTTGTATCATGCAAGGAGCCACGTCTGTCTCTGTCTATCCGTGGTAAACTTTCTCGTCAACTGCCTCACACATACTTAATTGAATGAACAGAACACCATTGTATTACCACTTCTACACACTAATAAACGTTAGTGTGTGTTGTAAGTGATTCGAATCGGCTGATCGCCTTTACATATTTTTTCTACCAAATCGTCCTTAGTGTAGTTTGTAGGAAAATGCAAGTGTGGTAGACGTGTGGTAGAGCAGGATAGAACAGAACAAGGCTCTTCCCCACCTACTTCAAACTCCTACAAGATGCTAGCAAGAACAGTTAGTAAGGAACTCTGTCTCTTGTAGAAAACGAGGACATAGAGAATATAAATTAGAAATATAAATTAAAGGAAAATACTAAACTAGACCACCACTAACGCTGGAATATCCTCTGAGTGTGGGGGAGATAACTTCCTTTATAATTATCTTGTGCCACAGTCACGCTTCTCATCCTGAAAAGCAACACAAATATGATTAATAAATAATAACCTGACCGTCTTGAAATATTTATCTATTCAAGGAGGAAGAAGATATGTATAAGTAGTAAAATGAAAATCTAAAAATACAGTACAGGAAGAGGAACAAAGCAACATTCACCTACTTTTATTTCTATTTGTGGTTGGTCTTAAAGCCGTAAACGAACATCCCTTTCATCACATTCACCTCTCCTAATACCCGAGGCTTGTGCACCGTGCCGCTGGGATCAGGCGGAGAGGACTGAGCGGGGAGAAGGAGGATCAAAAGGCGGAGAAATGTGGAGGAAAGTCGTAAGTGCAGGAGTCACGGTGAGGGAGAGGCTAATAGAGAGGTGACTTGAGCGAAGGAAATGCAATAATGTTGATTGGTGTTTGGAATTGCCTCCCCGTTGGAAACTTAGGAAGCAGGTATGAATTAAACTGTGAAATAACATCCGTTCATGGTATTAGATCAAACATAGGCCAACACATAACTAGATTCAAGCTTGCATGCTATTTTTTGCCAGACAAACGTAATAAACAAAATGTGCGTCACCAATGATAGGATTAAGTGCGTTGTATTCGCAGTGTAAATAACCTTGTCTCTTATTCTAGTGAAACTCTTGCATTAAATGCGATTTAATAAGTGTTCATAATGCGATTAATTAATCCCTAGAGCAGAGGGATTACGGCAACAAGTGAAAGACAATGGTGGAGGAGGAGGAGAAGGAAGAGGAAAATGAAGAGGAAGAGGAAGAGGAGAAGGACGTGAAATATGAATGAGATGAGGGAATAAGGGAGGCAGATAAAAGAACGGGATTAAAATTATGACAAGAAACTGGAGGAGGAGGAAGAATAGGAGGAGGAATATGAAGAAGAGGAGGAGAAGAAGAATAAGAAT
>JAXIVD010008466.1:0-17506 GCA_036785275.1 Cancer borealis | reverse complement strand
CTAACTTGTCAGTAGTGGGTACTCGCCCGGCCTAGGTGCCCCCGGTGCCTTGGCTAAGTTGTCAGGCCTGCACGAGTGGCTATCCCTTGAGAACGAAGGGTGAAGCAATGGTGGTCTGCCCGCTCTGGAACCGACCTGCACAAGATATACCTCAACCACGCTACAGGATACTGACGGTGAGCTCTCTCTCCTCTCTCCTCTCTCTCTCTCTCGCCTCTCTCTCTCTCTCTCTCCTCTCCTCTCTCCTCTCTCTCTCTCTCTCTCTCTCTCTCTCTCTCTCTCTCTCTCTCTCTCGCGTCGCGTGTCGTGCCCTCTCCCCCCCCTCCCTCCCTTCCCTTAAATAAAGGCGCTGGGACGGAACATGAGCTAGCACCGTCACGCCTCCTCTGCCGGAGTGGTGCTCCGGTCAGATGGTGGCTGTGCTGCTGTGTTGCTGTGGTGGTTGTGGTGTTCAAGGTCACCCTCAGTATACCACTACGCCGCCCGCCCGCCCCCCTGTTTCTATACTTTCTCCTGTACTTCCTTTCCCATGTGTCTCTTCATTTCCTTTACGGTAAATCTTTCTACCAGTATTGTTTTACATTACGTTTATCATCTTTTTAGCGTTATACTATTCACTGCTATTACTACATTTTCTTTCTCCCCTGCTGGCCTCTCGTCCCTTCCCTCCTTGTTTGTCGTGGCTGCATTGTGGATCACGCTGAGAAAGAAGGCCCCCCTACTTACTCTACCCCCCTCCTCTCTCTTCCTATCAAGGCCACTCCTATGCTACACACCATTCCACAGGCTATAGGAAAGAGGAGAGAAAGATAGGAAGGGAAAGCATGAAATGAGAAGGAAATGACCGTAGATTTTAGGGGATGAAAGAAACTTCAAGATAGAAGCAAAACATGAAATGAGAGGAAATGAACGTAGATTTAGGGAATGAAAGAAACTTGAAGATAGGAAAGCAAAACATGAAATGAGAGGAAATGAACGTAGATTTAGAATGAAGAAAGTAAAGATAGGAAGCAAAGCATGAGATGAGAAAACATTAACGTAGATTTTAGGATGAAAGAAAATTAAGATGTTTGTTGTAAGAAATTAAATATGTTGCTGTGTATATCTTATAGTAGTTTGAAATTAATATTACCAGTGTGTTTAGTGTATTCTTTGATGTATATTGTAACTATATACATACACCTTTTTTCTAGTGAAGGTTCCCCCTTTTAGCAGCTATGTAAGGGAAAGGAGAGTGAGGGAGCGTGTGAGTTAATGCATTGGACAGACATGTACTATTAGTATATGACGGTGTGTGTGTGTGTGTGTGTGTGTGTGTGTGTGTGTGTATGTATGTATGTATGTATGTATGTATGTATGTATGTATGTATGTATGTATGTATGTATGAGCACCACCAACACTCTTTCTCTTTGTCTGTCACGGGGATTTTTGTAGTTTTCATTATAGTCCTTACGTTGATATATTATGCGTGGCTGAGCGGCAAGACACTCTTAATACCTAGGAGGCGGTGATGCGTTCCTGCTGCGGCAACACCCTTTGGTAGGACAGTGTGGTGTGTGTGTGTGTGTGTGTGTGTGTGTATGGTCGTGAAGGTGGTGTGTGTGTGTTGCATGGGAGGCGCTGTGTGCATGTGTGTGTGTGAGGACTGGATTCTTGTGTCTGTGTGCTTCTTGTCCCCTCATCACGGAGCTCTTAGCGTGGGGGAGGTGGAGGCAGTTTGATTTGGTTTTCTATATCTTGCGGTGGATAGATGGAGGGAATGAGATGTATAAATATTAAGATTTATTTAACATTTATGCATTGCTAGAATAGTTGTATGTTTGTTATTGTTATTATTATTATTATTATTATTATTATTATTGTGTACTCGTTTTCGTTGTGGGAATGAGTTTATTATGAATTTGTGTAATAATGTAGCTTTTCGTTTTAGATAACTTTATATACGAGTTCTTCTCTTGCTTTGGCGAACTCGATTTTGTATTGAAAGGAATAATGCATGGTTATACACAAAACTATAACAATTAATAACTTTCAAATTAATATATTAACGTATCACTTGGAATTTCATGTGTTTAAATACTCCAATGTCTTATAGCGGATGTTTTTCTTTTAACTTTTATAATTATTAGTTTCCGTTGTCATTTTTTCCTTTATGTTGTGTGTCTGCGTCTTGTCATGTGTTCCTTCGTCATCATTGTTATTGCGATCAGATCTATTATAAGGCTTCTTTCCTCTCTCTCTCTCTCTCTCTCTCTCTCTCTCTCTCTCTCTCTCTCTCTCTCTCTCTCTCTCTCTCTCTCTCTCTCTTGTTTTTCCATCTCTTCTCTCTTTCCTTCCTACCCTTTCCATTCTCCTTCCTTATATTTTCCCATTAATCTAATTTCCTCCTCGTTTCCATTCTTCCGTATCTCCTTCCTCCCATATCCTTGTTTTTTTTTCTTCATCTCTTCCTCTCAATTCCTTCCTATCCTTTCCATCCTCCTTCCTCATATTTTTCCCATACCTCTACTCTCCTCTTCATTTCAATTCGTCTACTCTACAAGGGAACCCCAAACAGCAACATACCCTAGGGTCCCTGCGAAGGCTGTTTGATAATACTACTCTACACTAACTATTTTCCTTTCCACCCTTCGCTATCTCCTTCCATTCCCATTGTCGTTACATTTTCCTTGTACTAGAAATGCGGAAGTCAATGCTTATATAGTTAAACTCTATGAGAAAGGGAACATCTGAAGCCATAGAAATAGCCATGAGGTGGTGTGGTTCCCCTTGTAATTATTAGTTAGCAGAACGGCGTAAGAATAAGTAAGATTAGAAAGCATGTATTAGTGTTAGTATAGTTATAATTTTAACGTAAGGAAGAAATGGTAGTAGTAGTTGTAGTAATGTTTTTTTTTTTATAACATAAGGAAGAGTAGATGGTAGACTGTGCTTGAAAATATGAAGAAATAATAGTAGTAGTCGTAGTAGTAATAGTTTTTTCTTCTTTTCTTTCTCAGGTTTGATCTTAATCTTTCTTTATAGAAGCACGAATGACTACTGCGTTCTCTGATATATTTTTTTTATTTAATTTTGTTTAATCTATTTTTTCGTCCTAGTTCTGACTCGGTTCGTTTTTTATATAAGGAAAAAAATATAAATAAACGTATGTGTGAAAGCAAAACTAACGCAATGTTGAATAAATAATATTGTAGAAAATACGAAGTGAAAATTAGGTCAATATATAAATAAACCATAAAATCACACGACAAACTAAAATGAAACCCAAACAAAAGACGAACGGTAGTGCATCAGCTTAGATAATAAAGAAAGGACGCACACACACACTCACACTCCTACTCCTACTCACACTCCTACACACACACACACACACACACACACACACACACACACACACACACACACACACACACACACACACTTCCCCCTCCCCCCCACACACTACTCCTCCTCCTCCTTCTGTTTGGACTTGAAATATCTCCCTTGGTTGTATATTTTGATCGGCGAGGGCGTTGGGTTAGAGCAAACAGGCTGTAAATCAAACTACCACTGATATACTTCAATAGCGTATCATTTCTATGCGAGAGGCTGCCTGCATGTGCCTACCTAGCGCTCAGGCTAAACAGGATACCGATGAAGAGATGAAGAAAATGCTGAGCTGGTTTCAAGGTCATGGTGGTGGTGGTTGGTGTGGGTGTGTAAGGTTGCAACTTTAACTGTACTAGGTTTCATGTACGATTGTAATTACTATACTACTACTACTACTACTACTATTGCTACTGCTACTGCTACTACTACTACTTTTGGTACTAGTTATATTCTTTTAGAAGGATAATGTAGCCAATAGTCATATATACTACTTTCTATAGAAGAAAAAAAGTATATTTTCATTTATTCTAATATTCATCGCTTCCCGCTTACTATTTAGATTATGAGAGGACTTTTATTTTTTAATTTCTTTCCGTGTATCAAATAGGAAATATAACAGATATTGAGGAAAATAAATAGTTTCACTAGTGAGTATTGCTCCGGAAGGGGAAGAGTGTGTGAGACTTCCTAGTAATAAAAAAACATCTTAAGATCTGCAAAGGATTCAGTTCGCAGGGCACGGTAATGCACCGCTTGAACACATATATTTACGTCTTAGGAATGAGGAAGAAAGAATAGAGAAGATACTTACGTAGTTGTAGGGATAGGTTACTGCACCGAGTGACTGAGTGACCTTCAAGAATAACAATGAACCTAAAATTGATATAAAAAAATATGATGATAATACCAATATTTGTTTTAGGAATGAGGAAGAATAGAGGAAGATATTCAGTTTGTAGGGATAGGTTACTGCACCGAGTGAATGAGTGACCTTCAAAAATAACAATGAACTTTAAATTAATTAAAAGAAATAGGAAGTACTAATCTTTATTCGCTGGGAGTTACATGACTTTTTGAGAAGATTAGAACCGATTTGTTATGGGAAAATTTATGTTACGAGAGGAAGCAAATATAGAATTTAGGAGGAAAAAAATGAATAAAAAGTTTCCGTATGTCTTAACCTTCGTACGACTCAGAGAAATTGTTGTACTCGGTCGTGTTGACATTGAATTAATCTTAGTCTATTTTACTTCATACTTAAATTATGGGGAAGAAATCAGACATTTTTCTCACCTTTTTATCGCGTCTTAATTTCGAGTAAGTTAGGAGTGAATGTGATATGTCCTTTGTAGGGAATTTTTTACGTAGATGAAATTATATACTCTCTCTCTCTCTCTCTCTCTCTCTCTCTCTCTCTCTCTCTCTCTCTCTCTCTCTCTCTCTCTCTCTCTCTCTCTCTCTCTCTCTCCTCTCTCTCTCTCTCTCTCTCTCTCTCTCTCTCTCTCTCTCTCTCTCTCTCTCTCTCTCTCTCTCTCTCTCTCTCTCTCTTTAAAATAGTGCTTCCCATGTCCTCCTTCCTTTCTTTCCTCCCCCTCATCCTGCCTTCCTTCCCTTTCTTCCCCCTCATCCTGCCTTCCCTTCTTCCTTTCCTCCCTCCTTCCCTCTCTCCTTCCCTCCCTTCAATCCTTTTCACTACCACCGCCGTTGCAACAGGCTCCAGCGATGCTCCACAAAGGCATCTCGATTCCCTCTACCTCTCCCTTCCTCTCTTTTTTTCATAATTCACTCTCCCTTGTCCTCCCTCCCTCCCTCCCTCCCTCCCTCCCTCCCTCCCTCCCTCCCTCCCTCCCTCCCTCCCTCCCTCCCTCCCTCCCTCCTTCCCTTCCTTCCTTCCTCCTTCCCTCCCTCTCTCTCTCTCTCCTTCCTTCCTTCCTTCCTTCCTTCCTTCCTTCCTTCCTTCCTTCCTTCCTTCCTTGCCTGCCTGCCTGCCTGCCTGCCTGCCTGCCTGCCTGCCTGCCTGCCTGCCTTCCCTCCTTCACTCCTTTCCTCCTTCACTCCTTCACTCCCTGCCTCCTTCCCTCCCTCTCTCCCTTCTCTCACACCTTTCCTTCCCACGGGTCTTCAAGAGTAGCGAGAGAGAGAGAGAGAGAGAGAGAGAGAGAGAGAGAGAGAGAGAGAGAGAGAGCACCCCCACACCAATCAGTAACGCAGGTATGCAGCATAACATTGAAATCGTGAGAGCGTAATCATTCTCTGCTTCCTGTCTCTGCTTTACCTTCTGCTGGCCGACGCCCTTATCCTTCTCCCTACCATCCATCCTACAGACCACCACCACCACCACCACCACCACCACCACCACCACCACCACCACCACCAAGCCTTTAGATTATTATTAAGAACATAAGAAAATAATTAGGCTGCAAAAGGTCAGTTTACCTACACAAGACAGCTTCTGTACTCCTGACACTTACCATTACTATCATCTTTATTACTACTATTACTATTGTTGTCCCACCACCACCACCATCACCACCACGCCCTTAGTGATGCTAGCTTATTACTATTACTATTGTTAGGTATCATTTATATCATCTTTTCTTTCATTACCACAGAGTATTATTAATTTGCGTCTTGTGACCGTAGATTATTATTACTATTATTATCATTATTACTATTACTATTGTTAGGTATCATTTATATCAGCTTTTCTTACATTATCAGTGAATGTCGTTAATTTGCGTCTTGTCTTGTTTTGTGAGCGTGTTGTTGTATTTAATGGGTGAAGACGCTCTTTGAAAATTCACAAAAAACACGAAAGCATAATAAAATGACAGTAAAAAAAACAAACTTCCGACTCGTGTAGAAAGTTAACCAAGAAAGCATTACTGTGTCCACGTGTCATGCGATGCTATGTAATAATGTAGAATATACATGAAAAGAATCTTACTTTACTTAACTGTGACCGAGCTGGGAGACTTGCATTGTGATTGTGGTTGTGGTTACTTCAGACGTGCCTTCAAGTGACAGTGAGCAGTGGAAGGACAGGGAAGCACACACACACACACACACACACACACACACACACACACACACACACATTTAGTTCTACTATTTACTTTTCTTTTGTGTGTGCTAGAAACCGCCAACCACAACAAGTTTAACCTCGACATAGAAAAAAACTAAGAATAAATGAACAATGAAAGCCAACCTAGTTCTAAGTTACATTGTTAGCAAAGTTATGTGTTATGGTTTGCTTTTTGTGTGTGTGTGTGTGTGTGTGTGTGTGTGTGTGTGTGTGTGTGTGTGTGTGTGTGTGTGTGTGTGTGAGACAGGACGGACATGAGTTGAAGCATCATTGTGTGTGTGTGAGACAGGATGGACATGAGTTGAAGCATCATTGTGTGTGTGTGAGACAGGATGGACATGAGTTGAAGCATCATTGTGTGTGTTGAAGAAGAAAGTAACATCTCGGAGACACGTATATCACACTACTTTGTCTGCATTCTGAGGCATTACTTGTATTCAATATAATCATCTTTAATCCACTGCAGCAATCTGTTGAGTTAATAATCATCTAGAAAATACACTTAAACATACTGTGGTCCACGTAGGCACACGGTACACTATCACAATTACGGTGAGACGACAGCGCGTTACTAATCACCAGTACTGTAGGTGTCAATAGCCGGTCAACATTTGGTGTGAGTAGGTTGGGTTAGTGAAGCTGCCTCTCTAAGTAACATTGGTCTTTTTTGACAGAGTTGCGGTCGCAGCTGAACGAACAGCTGCGTGCGTTGGATGGCCGCGTCGACACACAGACGGCCCTGGTGGGTGAGCTGCAGGATTGGTTCCGGCGGCGTGCAGAGCTCCACCAAGACTACTCCTTCAAGCTGGACAAGTTGGCCAAGTCACTACAGGCGAGGCACAAGGAACAGAAGTACAAGTGAGTAGCTACCTCTCTGTACCTTCCCATTATTCCCTTCCCCTCATTCCCTTCCTTTCACTCCCTTTCCCTCATTCTGTTTCTCTCATTTCCTTCCCCTCATTCCCTTCCCCTCATTCCCTTCCTCTCATTCTTTTTCCCTCATTCCCTTCCCATAATTCCCTTTCTCTCATTTCCTTCCCCTCATTCCCTTTCTTTCATTCCCTTCCCCTCATTTCCGTCCCTTCATTCCCTTCCCCTCATTCCCTTCTCCTCATTCCCTTCCCCTCATTCCCTTCCCTTCATTTCCATCCCCTCATTCCCGTCCCCTCATTCCCTTCCCCTCATTCCCTTCCCCTCATTCCCTTCCCCTCATTCCCTTCCCCTCATTCCCTTCCCTTAATTCCTTTCCTTTACGTTAAAAGAGTGCTGGCCAAGGGCAAACAAAAATACGTACAAATAAAGCCCGCTTGTCGCCAGACCCTGTATTGAGGACAGGAGAAATAGAGGCAAGGTGTGGAGATCCAGTTTAATATGACCTTGTATGGTTTGACTTTCACCTCTGCTTTGTTATATAGTTTTATTATTAAGTCAAAATAAATGGCAGTGATTACTTTGGTTTCATGTGTCATAAGTATTTTTCTTTATTGTATGAAATACTTTCTTGGCTTATGTATATTCATGCAAGATGTCTGTATTTTACTGAACCCATAATCTTACTCTATTTTCTAAGCCATTTTATATTGATTTAAACGGGACTTGGTTTTTTTAAATATAATATGTGTTGCTATATATGTCTATTTTACTGACCTATACTGTTACATACTTTTTAAGCCATTTTATATTGAGGTGAACTTGGCTTCGTTTTTAGAATATAATATTTGTTGCATTTATGGCATGAACTCATATCAGGTATTCACAGCTGTTTAATAATTATCTTTTTTTTTTTTTCAGACGTGAACAGCTGCATCTGTTAAGTGTTTACAGCTGCTGGAATTCCTTAGTGAATCAGACCCGGAAAGATGCACGCGATCACGCTGCTATGGCTGATGTCTACCTCAACAACATCATTCCAAGGTTCACACAAATCCTGGATGATGTTCAGCGGATATACAAGAGGGTGAGACATGGATGACATTCTCGTATTAAAAGAAAATCTATATACAGGTTGCCTATCAATATTCCGGTTCCATCAGTTTTCCGGCATAAATTTCAGAGTGTAGTATCAAATTTCCCGAGTTGGTGCATCACTGTTTTCTGAAGGCACTGTTTATGTTTGTTTTAATCAGGGCTGTGGAGTCGGAGTCGGAGTCGGAGTCTGAAGGAATTTGGTGCTGCTGGAGTCGGAGTCGGTAAAAATGTCCCGACTCCGACTACGGCCTCAACATAAATTTCAGAGACTACATAAATCGCAAAAATCCCACTTTTTAAATATACCACACACTTTATATCCACTCGAGGGTAATTCTGGATAATAAGTCCGCCACCCCGATTCCCCACCAACCCCCCCTATCCCTTCAAACAAGCTTGGGGGAATCGGGGGTTTTGGGGGGGGGGATGAAAAATAAGCGAAATATGGGCCTTCAAAAAGCAAAGAAAATTTCGAAATTCCCTAACCTAATCTAGCTGGGAGGGCTGCACCCCCCCTGGTTCCCCCCGCTAGGACATTAACCTAACCATAACCTAAACTAATCTAGCCGGGGGGCTGCGCCCCCCCTGGACCTCCCCGCTAGGACATTAACCCAACTTAACCTAACCTAACCTATACCTAAACCAAAATGTACTGACCCATAGGGTGGGGCCGATAATCCGTGCGACGTTGCCATATCTCATTACTTCAAAGAAAACTAAATAACAGTTCTTCTTTATTCAGTTTAATGCAGAACTTAGCTAAAATAAAAAAGTGATTAGAGACATGAAGATCTCTGCAAGTGATTATGCCATAAGTAAATTGAATACAGTAAAGGTGCTGGTTATATAAGTGAAAATGAGACTGATAATTTACATAATATTTTCTGTTATGTGCTCTTGAGATACCCAGTGGTGAAAAGAAACACAGGATGAGACACGAAAAATCCCGCCTCGGGTCGAGTGGCAACATCGCCTGACCTGAAATGCCACATCATCATACATGTATATGAAATACCTTCATTTAATTTCGTATATAACACTTATTTGTATCCCCTGCTATTTAATGAAAAAGTAAGAATATTCTTAGAACGCTGTTTGTTGATAATACTATGATTAAAGAACCGTGAGAAGTATAAAGTGAATGTTTTGGTTGGAGATTTGGCAGAATGGTGGCCAACACTATATGGGTCAGTACATATTAGGGACTGCGCTCCCCCCTGGAACCCCCGCTAGGACATTAACCTAACCTAACAAAGGACCTCCAAAATTATATCGTTATGACTTACCGGTGTGGTGTGGTTCTTGTTAAGGCGATGGAGGTGGGTAGAGCTTAGCGTATATCTACACGGCATTCCTTCCCGCACTTTTCACAAAGTTTCTTTTCAGGCACTAAACCATGTCTCATTAACAGTTTGAGTAACCCTTCAGTCCTTGAAATATGTTCCACAAAAATCACCATAGGACAAATAACATCCTTCACAAGAAACACCATATCAATAACTGACAATGAGTCTGTATAGGAACACCTGAGTGACCTGACGTGTCCCTAAAACAAAACAAAAGCGTAACTGAACCTAGCTTGGAAGGCTGTGATTGGTAGCGGCAAGAATGACACTGACGTGTGGCACCACGATTGGTGGGTTCAATTGTATAGATATCATGAAATCCTTATATGCCGTTACCCACAAATCCCAGTCATAAACAAAAGACAATCATTTCAATGTTTACTTTTGACTGGTGCTGAGCGTCATTTGTTGGTTTTTATTCCTTTCAGTGTCGGGAAATTGGTTATGAAAGCCACGAGGAGCTTCTTAAAGTCCTGCATGAACTCCACACCACCATGCGGACTTACCACACCTACCAGACTGAGTTCAAGAATGCCGAGACGAAGCTACGTAATTTTGAGGCCCAGAGAAGCAAGTTGGAGCAAGGCATTCCCAAGGAGAAGCTGGAAAAAAGCAAAAAATTCAGGGTTATTGAAAAGGAAATTCAGAAGGTGGGTTAGGTTATTCTTCTTTGAGCCATTTCTAGTTTTAATGTCTGATGATTATGAATGATAGATCGTTCTTATTATTTCTTTGTTTATTTATTTTATCTAGTCATTATTCATATGTATTTATTTATTTGTTTGTTTATTTTATTATTATTGTCATTCTGTGTGTGTAATCATGTTGCATTTACGTGGAAATATAATAATCTGTAATCAATTTAAAACTTCTTAGAACTTAGAACACCAGTATTTTCCTTCCTTGTGTTGTATATTAACTTTTTTTTACTATATAATTATTTTTTCCCCTTTTCAGAGAAGTAACAAATATATGGACGCCAAGTTGAAGGCTTTGAAGGCTCGTAATGAATATATCCTCTCAATGGACTCTGCTAATGCTGCCATACATAAGTACTTTGTGGAGGACCTGTCGGATATTGTGGATGTAAGTACTGAACAATAAATTATACAGGTTGCCTATCAATATTCCGGTTCCATTAGTTTTCTGGCATGAATATCAGAGTGCAGTTTCAAATTTCCCGAGTTGGTGCATCACTGTTTTCAGGAGGCACTGTTTATGTTAATGTTTTGATGGCACTGTACCCAGGAGACGTGGTGTGTGAGTTTGATAGCAATAAACACAAAGATGGTAACAATAATATAACGATGTACATATATACCTCATCTCCCTACATTTATTTATGCATTTATCTTTTTTTTTTTTTTTTTACTCCACAGTGTATGGATTTTGGGTTCCACAGCAGTATAGCCCGAGCCTTGCGGACCCATGTGTCAGGACAGGAGTGTATGCGTAGGAGTTTGCAGGGAGGCATTGATGATGTTAACAAGACCATCAGTAACTTGGACTCACGCCTAGACAAACAAAGGTTCCTCGAGTTCAATAATGCTGCCTTTATGCTGCCCAAGAAGTTCGAGTTTCAAGGTCACAAAGGCGATGAGGTGAGGAGGTTTTATGTTGGAAGTTTTTTTTTTTTTTTTTTTTTTTTCCCGAATGTTATTTTGTTTTTCTTTATTTAATCTATTCTTTCAATCTTTAAAAAGGCCTAGATTTTTTTTTTTTTATTTATTTATTTATTTATTTATTTTTTTTTTTTTATCGATCTATTCTCTCGATCATAAAAAAAACTAAATTTGTTCTTACTAACGTGATTTTCTTTTACTTGTGTTAATTAATCCATCCTTTCAATCATAAAAAGGCCTAATTTATTATTTTTTAAATTAATTAATTAATTAATTAATTTTTTTTTTAACCTGGAATAAAATGTTTGGTTGTGAATGTTTGCTTGTTGTCATTGGTCTTAACACAAGGTACTAATATATATATTTTTATATATATATATCTTTTTGTAGTTTTGTTGTTAATACTTGAATCGTGTTTTACTTTGTTTTAACTTTGCTTGTCTTTGTTTCTCCTTTCGTCTTTCTCTCTGTTGTTCTGCTGATGACTTATTATTTAATCCACTAACTGATTTGAAGCACATTGTATGCTTTCTAATGTGGATCTAATTTATTCTTATTTACTTCTTAATGTTTTTGCAACTTATTATTATTGACATTAAACAACTATTGGTGTCAGTAATCACGTAGTGAATATAAGTGTTATTATAAAGACACTAAGGAGTCTTTTCACTTTGTAATGTAGAATAGTACTTACACAGATATAAAGAAAAATATACTAAGAATTAAATAGTTATCCCTAAAGTTTGGAGGTTTAGAATCCACTTCCATGTATTTATTGTTTTATAAAAGTTACAAAAGGATAAAGATTGAAGGCTGGAACCATTTCTTTAACACTTTTAAACCTCACCGGTAAGAGAAACAGGAAAATAGTTATTGTCCTTTACACAAATATTATCATTCGTGTTTGAAATGAGGCTAAATATTCTATAAGGTTTTAATTTTTTGTATTTTATTTACCCCGCCAAAGACAGAACTTAAATACAATTAAATGTTCTGTAAGCTTTTACTGTGTTATATATTGTTTTACCGTGGCAAAGAAAGAATTTAAATACAATTTTTACTGGCACTTACAAGACCAATTACTGTTTAGATCAAAATATTCTATTGTCACCTTTGTTTGATCTATGTATGGTTAGAAGTTTTATTTCTTAAAATTTTCCCCACTGCTTTGAGGTTTAAAAGTATACATACCCACCACTTTATTCTATCTATATACTTGCACAAATATGAGCTTTAAATTTTCCCTTCAAGGATTTTTCCACTGCTTGAGGCTTAAAAGTATACATACTCGGCACTTTTTTCTATCTATATATTTGCTTTAAATTTTCTTCTCAAGAAATTGGTACAAACTCAGTATCATCTCTTTTCTAAAACTATCTAAATGTTTTTATCGGCATGCTTACTCAATAATATTTCACTGGTGCCATCCTTTCCCAATTGGTTGTTGCATTTACTATTTCTAAATCGCTCTATGGACAAGTATTTGGCAGGCACTCACGGTGTAGTGCCAGACTCATGATGATCCCACCACGGCACAGGTGAACCAAGTGGTAGTGAACCGTCATGTCCAGGAGGAGATGGAGAAGCGCTACGCTCACCTCTTCTCCAGACTCACCAGCCTCAAGACAGAATCCGAGGAGACCTGGAAGACCATTGAAACAGCAGAGAAAACCTTGATGGAGATGATCAACACACGAGATTATGATTGCGCTCATTACTTTGTGGATGAACCGAGGCCGGATAACAAGCAGCCCGAGTCCATTCAGATCAAGATGAAGGCTGACAGGCAGGAGACTGAAGATTTCTATTTAAGTGTAAGTGTTTCTTGTCTTGATTTGTTGTGTTTTTGTGGTTTGGGTGAGAAGTTGTATTGGTAAAGATGGAAATGAAAGATAGTTGTATTGGTTCAAGTGAGATATTGTTTAGGTAAAGTGGAAACAACAAAATAGTGTTAATTGATGTAAAATGTAAATAATATATAATTAGTCTCTATATTTGAAATTAACTTTGCTTCCAGAAATTCCGTGAATACACTCTTGGCAGCAACCTGATAACACGTTTACAAGCCCGGTATGAACTGATGAGGAAGCCACTTGGAGATGATGACAACCAGGCTTCCTCCTCACCCACACCAACAAGGTTTGAACTTGTTCTATAGTGTACACTTGTATATTCTTCTAAATACAAGTTCGTATTAATTGCATTGAAATTTATGGGAAAATGTTAATGATATTTTCCAGCCATTTTCCACAAGTGAAAAATCTATTGTGATATATAATCTGAATAAGTACCTACATAACGTTTTGATATTAGTGCAGTGATTTACTAGTACAATATAGTTTAAAAAGATCATAATCTATTAGCAAATGAAAAACTTTTGTTCCCTGAGTAGAAAAAATTACGAAAATACACCATAGCTTGAGATTGATTTTCTGTCTCTATATATCTAATTATAGTGACCCTTACCTTGATGCAGCAGCAGTGTAGAAGGTCAGAGGAAGACTATGTAAACTACATTAAATATTTTTGTTTAACCCAACCCAGGAATCTGGTGAACAAGCCACGTCGTCGCCGCATTGGACGCAACCCTCTGATGGGCCAACCCAAGCTGTTTGGAGGCTCACTCGAGGAGTATTTGGAGGCCACTGGACAGGAGATTCCACTCATTATGAAGTCTTGCATCAGGGTCATCAACCTTTATGGTGAGAAGCTGTTGATTACCTATGTTGTTTTATCTAGACTCATTTCTCACCAGGGGGAAGGGAGGGGTTAGAGAGAGAGAGCTGAAAAAAGTTACGAGTGTGTGTACTTATGCTGAAAAAAGTTACGAGTTGTTTATACCTACGCTGAAGTTATAAGTACGTTATGTTTATACTTAACCCAACACTTTCCTGCCAGGCCTGCACCACCAAGGGATCTTCAGAGTCTCAGGATCACAGGTGGAAATCAATAACTTCCGCGAATCCTTTGAGAGAATGGAAGACCCGCTAGCAGACGTCACCGATGCCTCCGATATCAACAGTGTGGCCGGCGTGTTAAAACTATACTTACGGGAGCTGAGAGAACCACTTTTCCCGACCGTGTTCTTTGATCAGTTCATGGAAATTGCTCGTAAGTTCATATCAGACCTTCAGTTGCTTATAAATCATATTAGTTGATATAAAGATCCAGGTTAACTATCAATATTCCGGTTCCATCAGTTTTCCGGCATGAATTTCAGAGTGCAGTTTCAAATTTCCCGAGTTGGTGCATCACTGTCTTCTGGAGGCACTTTATGTTTGTTTTGATGGCGCTGTACCCAGAATAAGGTGTTTGTTCATGCCGGATTATTGATAGTTAATCTGTTTACTGTGATATCTGTTCCCTAGCATTCCTTGAAGTGGATGTAAATAATAGTAGTGTTTCTTTTTCTGTCTTTCTAATAGCACTTGGCTCTTATTCTTTATATCTTTACCAGTCTCATATCCATTTTTCTTTATAATGTATTTCAACACTGTATAAAAAGGAGGAGGAGGAGGATGAAAATATTATAATCTATTTTAAAAGATGCATGATGCGTAGTAGTTTTAGGCTTTATAGAATTGTTCCCATAGAATATATATATAATTATGAGATTGTAGGTTAAAGATTAAAATCCCAATCTTTTTTTATTTCAGCCTTAGAGAAGAAACATGATTTTGTTGTGAAGATGAGGGATGTTGTGACCAGTCTTCCTCGCCCAGTGTTTGTGGTGATGCGTTACCTCTTCGCCTTCCTAAACCAGTAAGTCACTAAGGCCATCTTGTTACACCTTATCAATTTTATTTATTTATTTTATTTTATTTTATTTTTATTCTTTTATTTATTTTTATTTTATTTATTTATTTTTTTATTGATTTGTTAATATTTTTATATATACTTTTTTTGTTTTATTTTATTTATTTATTTATTTATTTATTTTTTTGTACATTAAAGTGATAGCAAAAATACGTTAAAAAATAGAAATAAAAGCCAATAATGACCATCATCATCATCATCATCATCATCATTATTATAACTACCAGTGTCTCCCTTTCCTTCAATACTAAATACCTCGTCTTCGCTACACCTATATAAAGGATATTAAATATAGATTGATTTTCCTATAATATAAATTCTAAGATCTACTCAAGTGCTTTTATGGCATTGAAGCTTAATTAAACTCTTGGTACAAACAATTATATGCATTAGACATTAGGTTATGAGTTAGGTTTTATTAATTATTTTGTATTTCTCTTAATGTATATGACTTATGGTAGTAATACGGTTACTATTATTATTATTATTATTATTATTATTATTATTCATCTTTTTTTTGACCAATTCTATTCCTTCCTCAGCTTGTCAGAGTTTAGTGATGAAAATATGATGGACCCGTACAACTTGGCAATCTGTTTCGGCCCCACGCTGGTGCCTATACCTGAAGACAAAGACCAGGTGTGTGTGTGTGTGTGTTTATCTAGTTGTAATATATAGGAAAATAACTATGCTCGTGCTGTCCCATCTCCAAATCTACTATTATCCAGTTTGCTTCAATTTTGAAATCATGACTATCCTTGCATTAATTACTTCTGCATCAAGTTTCTATGCTTCTATATGTGTGTGTGTGTGTGTGTGTCTGTGTCTGTGTCTGTGTTTGTTGTGTCTGTGTATGTGTCTGTCTGTGTCTGTGTCTGTGTCTGTGTCTGTGTGTGTGTGTGTGTGTGTGTGTGTGTGTGTGTGTGTGTGTGTGTGTGTGTGTGTGTGTGTGTTTGTCTGTGTTTGTGTGTGTGTGTGTGTGTGTGTGTGTGTGTGTGTGTGTGTGTGTGTTCTGTGTCTGTGTGTGTGTGTGTGTGTGTGTGTGTGTGTGTGTGTGTGTGTGTGTGTGTGTGTGTGTACTATACAGTAAGCTGTTCCGAGAACTGGAAGTATTTACATTCTAAAAAGTAGTGGGACATTGGTATCGTACTTATTTATGTTATGCACTAGCATGATTCCGACTACTTAGTTCATGCTACCTACTTGAACAGCACATGAAGTTTTTGTAAGTGTTGTACGTATTCTTATCGAGGTAACACAGGACATATAGCAACACTTAAAACCAGGGAACTGAAACCTTGAATCTTGTCCATTCTATATGATGTCGGTCGTTCACACTCCCCTTCATATTGCGTTTCACGATGGTGGCAAATTAATCTAAGGCTTGCAACTAGTCAGGTGCTTAGTGTGTGCAGGTATATGGACAGCAGCTAGTATACTAATGAGGTAATATTAAGGTAAATACCCGGGTGAATGAAGCTACAATCTGCCTCACGTGTCGTCCTTCGTTCCACTTTGTCTCGGCCATCATTCGTCTCTGCTGCATCTGACGTCACTATAATGTTATTTTCTTACCTGCGGCACAAAACTTTTCACCTTTAAGTTTTTGTAGAGAGAGAGAGAGAGAGAGAGAGAGAGAGAGAGAGAGAGAGAGAGAGAGAGGAGAGAGAGAGAGAGAGAGAGAGAGAGAGAGAGAGAGTTAATAATAAATAATAATAATAAATTCTTTATTCCATGAAATATGGTTATTCTTATAGGGTACACATACATGTAGTAGTGAAAGTCGCTCCGACAAAGCAAAAGCGAAGGAAAAAACATATTTAAACAAAATTACAAGAAGTCTAAGACAGGCTTAACATGTTTAAAATGCTAAAGAAAATGAGCTAACTAAAAGAATGAGGTTCTTAATCTATATTTTAAAATTTGTAGGCTCCTCGAGTTCTTGATAAAAGAAGGCAAATTATTCCGTAGTTTGGGCCCAGAGACAGTAGTGGCCCTGACCCCAGAGTCAGTTCTGGCTTTTGGTACATACAGGTCATTGAGCTGTCTTGTTGTGCTGCTTGTTTTTTCCCTGACAGTGGGAAACTTCATGTACCATTCAGGATATAACCCACACACAATTTTATACATAATTATACATTTTTCAAAAGTATATTTGTCTTTTATTGTCAGCCATTGTAGATCTTTAATTATGGGAATAACATGATCATATTTCCTAAATCCCCCAATAGCTACTTTAGCAGCAAAGTTTTGTAATTTTTGAATGTTTTGAAGCAAAGTTTTATTAGTAGAGCCCCAT
>JAXIVD010008465.1:0-17507 GCA_036785275.1 Cancer borealis | reverse complement strand
TATTAAACCTTATAATATTAAATTTACAAGTCAAAAATTAATTCAAATTTTATTTTAAAGGTATAGCAAAGACCTACACTACTAGACATCTATAAATTCTCTCAAATCAATAAAAATTACAGCTTAATTTTAAAAGTTTATACATAGTGTATAACCTTTAATACACCTATAACCTAAATAAAAACTATAGCTTAATTCTTAAAATAAACCCCTTGTTACTTATCTAACTCCCTCCCCTCTTAAAGTTTATAAAATTAAACTCATTAAAATAAGGTTAACTCAAGTTTTATTTTAAGAATTAATTTTATAAAGATGACCCTCACTACTAAATATCTATATAATCCTCTAAATTTAATAAAAATTATAATTTGATTTTAAATAAATAATTGTCTTCACGTTATCTAAATAACTTCTTAATGACCTAAATTATCTAATAACCCTTTTAATTTTTTCTTAAAATTAAAATTTTACAAAATAGAAAATTTAAAGATATTTATTTTTCTACCTTTAAATACAATACAGCTCACCAGTCTATTAAATACAATTTATTTCTCATTAAAAAGTAACTCCCGCGGGTTTCTTTCTCCCTTCCTACTGAGAGCTCTAGAGACCCGCGGGAATTATTTCTACTACTCCCAACTATAAAATAAAAATTCCCGTTATTTAAAAACAAATCTCCTTTCTATATTATTTTTATTTATTATATTAATAAATGTGTGTATATAAATTTATTAGACCCCCGTTTTTTCTCTTTATAAAGAAAAAAATAATTATGGTCCTCAAAGTAGGTTTATAAAAGAAATTTATCCATTACCTAGACACAAGAGCTTTTGCTTAATAAATTTTAAGAGACTTTAAAGAATTCTATTAACCTCTCTTAAAACTATTTTTAATTTACTTTTTAATTAGCTAAATTTTTAAATGAGCTAAAAAAAGAACATAAAAGTAAAGATACCCTATAACCTCTCCTCTTACTTTAGCCTATAAAAATAAATTTTACCTTGATTTTTAACTCCTTGGTTTAAACTAACTTTCTACCCTTTAAATCAGAGCTTCAATTTAAACTATCTTCCCCCACTCTTCAGTTTCTTTAAAACCGGCTACCCAAACTCTACACCCTCGCTTCACTTATATAAAATTCAACCACTAATCTTAAAACCGATTAATTAAACCTTATAAAACTTTTATTTCAGCTTAGAAACTTAAAGGCCTTTCTTTAGAAAGACCTTTAACTCGTCTTAATAGCAAACTTCCTTAAACCTAAGCCCCTTTAACTTCAACCCTTCATCAATATCGTCTAATTCCCTTAAAGATTAAAAAATTAATTTTAAGGTCTTCCTAACCTTACAAAACTTAACTTCTACCTAAGCTTTGAAAAACCATTAAAATCTAGCTGACCTTAACACATTTCCTTTTCCTGATAATACCTTTAAACCCTAATCTCTACTTTACTCTTAGTTAATTAATTCTAACCTCTCTACAACCCCTTTAGAATTTTAACCTGTTAATTACCTTGAAACCTGTTGCATTAAATCTTGTATAAGACCAGAAATTAACTTCAAGTTTTATTTAAGAATTTGTTGTATAACAACCCATTCCTAATACATCTTATAAACCTTTTAATCTTAATAAAAATTACAACTTTTAACTTAAAAATCTCTCTTCTCTTTGTTTATAAAAACTCATTAATAACAACCTTGTTTTCTAACAGCCCTTAACTCTCTCTTTTACCTAACCTTTACAAAATAGAAAATTTAAAAATACTCGCCCCTATTAGAAATCTTATGTAAACTAACCCCCTGAAATGCAACTCCTGCCCCTTAAGAAATAACCTGAAGCTCTCCTCTCTTCTTCTAGGGGTACCAAAGAACCAGGGATTATTCCTCCTCTATAAAATAAAGAATCCAATTATCTATAGTTTTTAACCCCCCCGTTTTTTTAAAATTGCTCTACTCCCAAATCCCACATAAATTTAATAAACCTCTCTTTTTCGTTAAATAACCCTAAAATAAATTTAATAAGATTATCACTACCGGTGTAATAACCCTTTAAAAAATTTAAAACAAATTTAAGAAACGCCTACCAACCTCTCCCCCTTAAATTTTTTTTACCTTTATAAAATTTTAAGTTCATACCTTAAATTTAAAATAAACCCCAAAGGAAAGATAACCTACCCCCCTAAAAATTTAACTGGTTAGCTCCCCGACCTATTAAACCTTATAATATTTTTAAATTAAAGGTCAAAAATTAATTCAAATTTTATTTTAAAGGTATAGTAAAGACCTACACTAAATGTCTATAAAATCCTCTCAGATTAATAAAAATTACAACTTAATTTTAAAAGTTTATTCATAATATATAACCTTTTAACACACCTGTAGCCTAAATAAAAACTATAGCTTAATTCTTAAATAAAGCCCCTTGTTATTTATTTAACTCCCTGTCCTCTTAAATTTTATAAAATTGAATTCATTAAGATAAGGTTAACCCAAGTTTTATTTTAAGAATTAGTTATACAATGATGGCCCACTACTAAGTATCTATATAATCCTCTAAATTTAATAAAAATTATAATTTAGTTTAAAATAAATAATTGTCTTCACTTTATCTAAATAGCTTCTTAGTGACCTAAATTATCTAATAACCCTTTTAATTTTTTCTTTAAATTAAAATTTCACAAGAAAGAAAATTTAAAGATATTTGTTTTTCTACTTTTTAAACACTATACGGCTCGCCAGTCTATTAAATACAATTTATTCCTTGCTAAGAAATAATTTCCTGCGGGTCTCTTCCAGCTGAGAGCTCCAGAGACCCGCAGGAATTATTTCTACTACTCTCAACTATAAAATAAAAGTTCCCGCTATTTAAAAACAAATCCCCTTTTCTATATTATTTTTATTTAAATTTATTATTTTAATAAATGGGTATATAAATTTATTAGCCCCCCCCGTTTTTTTCTCTTTATAAAGGAAAAAAATAATTATAATCCTTAAAATAGGTTTATAAGAGCAATCTATTCACTACCTAGATACAAGACCTTTTTGCTTAATAAACTTTAAGAGACTTTAAAGAATTCTATTAACCTCTCTCTCTTAAACCTATTTTTTTAATTTACTTTTTTATTAACTAAATTTTTAAATAGACTAAAAAAGAACATAAAAGTAAAGATAACCTACAGCCTTCTCCTCTTACTTTAACCTATTAAAAATAAATTTTACCTTAATTTTAACCCCTCAATTTAAACTAACTTTCTACCCTTTAAATCAGAGCTTCAATTTAAACTATCTTTCCCCACTCTTCAGTTTTCTTTAAAACCGGCTACCCAAACTCTACACCCTTACTTCTCTAATATAAAAATTCAACCAGCCAGTCTTAAACCCGGTTAATAAACCTTATTATAAAACTATTATTTAACCTGGGAACCTAAAGGCCTTTCTTTAGAAAGACCTTTAACCCATCTTAATAACAACCTACCTTAAACCCCTTTAATTTCAACCCTTCACCAATCTCGTCTGATTCCCTTAAAGATTAAAAAATTAATTTTAAAGTCTTCCTAACCTTACAAAACTTAATTTCTACCTAAGCTTTGAAAAACCATTAAAATCTAGCTAACCTTAACGCGTTTCCTTTTCTTAATAGTACCTTTAAACCCTAATCTCTACTTTACTCTTAATTAATTACTTCTAACCTCTTTATAACCCCTTTAGAATTTTAACCTATTAATTACCTTGAAACCTATTACATTAAATTTTATATAAAACCAGAAATTAACTTCAAGTTTTATTTAAAAAGTTATTATATAATAAACTATTATTAACGTTTTATAAACCTTTTAATCCTGGATAAAAATTACAACTTTTAAACTTTAAAAATCTCTCTTCTCCTGTTTATAAAAACTCATTAATAACAACCTTGTTTTCTAACAGCCCTTAACTCTCTCTTTTACCTTAACCTTTACAAAATAAAAAATTTAAAAATACTCACCTCTATTAAAAATCTTATGTAAACTAACTCCCTGAAATACAACTCCTGCCCCTTAAGAAATAACCTATAACTCTCCTCTCTTCTATTTAGGATACCAAAGAACCAGGGATTATTCCCCTCCTCCTATAAAATAAAGAACCCAATTATCTAAGGTCTTTAGCCCCCTTTTTTTTAAAATTACTCTACTTCCAAATCCCATATAAATTTAATAACCCTCTCTTTTTCCTTAAAATAACCCTAAAATAAATTTAATAAGATTATCACTACCCAGTGCAATAACCCTTTAAAAAATTTAAAACAAATTTAAGAAACACCTACCAACCTCTCCCCCTTAAATTTTACCTTTATAAATTATTAAATTCATACCTTAAAATTTAAAATAAACCCCAAAGGAAAGATGACCCTCTAAAAATTTAACTGGTTAGCTCCCCGACCTATTAAACCTTATAATATTTTAAATTTATAGGTCAAAAATTAATTCAAATTTTATTTTAAAGGTATAGCAAAGACCTACACTAAATGTCTATAAAATCCTCTCAGATTAATAAAAATTACAACTTAATTTTAAAAGTTTATTCATAATATATAACCTTTTAACACACCTGTAACCTAAATAAAAACTATAGCTTAATTCTTAAATAAGCCCCTTGTTATTTATTTAACTCCCTGTCCTCTTAAATTTTATAAAATTAAATTCATTAAGATAAGGTTAACTCAAGTTTTATTTTAAGAATTAATTATATAATGATGACCCACTACTAAATGTCTATATAATCCTCTAAATTTAATAAATATTATAATTTAGTTTAAAATAAATAATTGTCTTCACTTTATCTAAATAGCTTCTTAGTGACCTAAATTATCTAATAACCCTTTTAGTTTTTTCTTTTAAATTAAAATTTTACAAGGGAGAAAATTTAAAGATATTTGTTTTTCTACTTTTAAACACTATACGGCTTGCCAGTCTATTAAATACAATTTATTCCTCACTAAGAAATAACTCCCGCGGGTCTCTCTTCCTGCTGGAAGCTCCAGAGACCCGCGGGAATTATTTCTACTACTCCCAACTATAAAATAAAAGTTCCCGCTATTTAAAAACAAATCTCCTTTTCTATATTATTTTTATTTAAATTTATTATTTCAATAAATGTATATATAAATTTATTAACCCCCGTTTTTTTCTCTTTATAAAGGAAAAAAATAATTATAGTCCTCAAAATAGGTTTATAAGAGAAATCTATTCACTACCTAAATACAAAAGCTTTTTGCTTAATAAATTTTAAGAGACTTTAAAGAATTCTATTAACCTCTCTCTCTTAAAACTATTTTTTAATTTACTTTTTAATTAACTAAATTTTTAAATAGGCTAAAAAAAGGACATAAAAGTAAAGATAACCTACAACCTTCTCCTCTTACTTTAACCTATTAAAAATAAATTTTACCTTGATTTTAACTCCTTAATTTAAACTAACTTTCTACCCTTTAAATCACAGCTTCAATTTAAACTACCTTTCTCCACTCTTCAGTTTCTTTAAAACCAGCTACCCAAACTCTACACCCTTACTTCTCTAATATAAAAATTCAACCAACCAGTCTTAAAACCGATTAATAAACCTTATAAAACTGTTATTTCAACCTAGGAACCTAAAGGCCTTTCTTTAGAAAGACCTTTAACCCATCTTAATAACAACCTGCCTTAAACCCCTTTAATTTCAACCCTTCACCAATCTCGTCTAATTCCCTTAAAGATTAAAAAATTAATTTAAAAGTCTTCCTAACCTCACAAAACTTAACTTCTACCTAAGCTTTGAAAAACCATTAAAATCTAGCTAGCCTTAACGCGTTTCCTTTTCTTAATAGTACCTTTAAACCCTAATCTCTACTTTACTCTTAATTAATTACTTCTAACCTCTTTATAACCCTTTAGAATTTTAACCTATTAATTACCTTGAAACCTATTACATTAAATTTTGTATAAAACCAGAAATTAAAACTTCAAATTTTATTTAAAAATTTATTATATAATAACCTATTACTAATGTCTTATAAACCTTTTAATCCCGGGTAAAAATTACAACTTTTAAACTTTAAAAATCTCTCTTCTTTCTCTTTATTTATAAAAACTCATTAATAGCAACCTTGTTTTCTAACAACCCTTAACTCTCTCTTTTACCTTAACCTTTACAAAATAAAAAATTTAAAAATACTCACCTCTATTAAAAATCTTATGTAAACTAACCCCCTGAAATACAACTCCTGCTCCTTAAGAAATAACCTATAACTCTCCTCTCTTCTATTTAGGATACCAAAGAACCAGGGATTATCCCCCCCCCCTCCTATAAAATAAAGAATCCAATTATCTAAGGTCTTTAAACCCCCTTTTTTTAAAATTGCTCTACTTCCAAATCCCATATAAATTTAATAAAAATTATAATTTAGTTTTAAATAAGTAATTGTCCTCACTCTACCTAAATAGCTTCTTAACAACCAAATTATCTAATAACCCTTTTAGTTTTTTCTTTAAGTTAAAATTTTACAATATAGAAAATTTAAAGATATTTGTTTTTCTACTTTTAAATACTATACGGCTCGCCAGTCTATTAAATATACAATTTACTTCTCACTAAGAAATAACTCCCGCCTCTTTCTCTCTTCCTGCTGGGAACTCCAGAGACCCGCGGGAGTTATTTCTACTACTCCCAACTATATAAAATAAAAGTTCTCGCTATTTAAAACAAATCTCCTTTTCTATATTATTTTTATTTAAATTTATTATTTTAATAAATGTGCGTATAAGTTTATTAACCCCCGTTTTTTCTTTTTATAAAGAAAAAAATAATTATAATCCTCAAAATAGGTTTATAAGAGAAATCTATTCATTACCTAAATACAAGAGCTTTTTGCTTAATAAATTTTAAGAGACTTTAGAGAATTCTATTAACCCCTCTCTTAAACTATTTTTTAATTTACTTTTTAATTAGCTAAATTTTTAAATAAGCTAAAAAAAGAACATAAAAGTAAAGACAACCTTCTCCTCTTACTTTAACCCATAAAAATAAATTTTACCTTGATTTTAACTCCTCAGTTTAAACTAACTTTCCACCCTTTAAATCAGAGCTTCAATTTAAACTACCTTTTCCCACTCTTTAGTTTCTTTAAAACCCGTTACCTAAACTCTACACCCTTACTTCACTAATATAAAAATTCAACCACCGGTCTTAAAACCGATTAATAAAACCTTATAAAACTTTTATTTCAATTTAGGAACCTAAAGGCCTTTCTTTAGAAAGCCCTTTAACCCATCTTAACAACAAACTACCTTAAACCCCTTTTATTTCAACCCTCTCACCAATCTCGTCTAATTCCCTTAAAGATTAAAAAATTAATTTTAAAGTCTTCCTAACCCCACAAAACTTAACTTCTACCTAAGCTTTGAAAAACCATTAAAATCTAGCTAGCCTTAACGCGTTTCCTTTTCTTAATAATATCTTTAAACCCTAATCTCTACTTTACTCTTAATTAATTACTTCTAACCTCTTTGGAATCCCTTTAGAATTTTAACCTCTTAATTACCTTGAAACCTGTTACATTAAATTTTATATAAAACCAGAAATTAACTTCAAGTTTTATTTAAAAATTTATTATATAATAACCTATTACTAACGTCTTTATAAACCTTTTAATCCTGGTTAAAAATTACAACTTTTAAACTTTAAAAACCTCTCTTCTCTTTGTTTATAAAAACTCATTAATAACAACCTTGTTTTCTAATAACCCTTGACTCTCTCTTTTACCTTTACAAAATAGAAAATTTAAAAATACTCGCCTCTATTAAAAATCTTATATAACTAACCTCCTGAAATACAACTCTTCCTCCTTAAGAAATAACCTATAACTCTCCTCTCTTCTATCCGGGGTACCAAAAAACCAGAGATTATTCCTCCCCCCTCTTATAAAATAAAGAATCCAATTATCTAAAGTCTTTTAGCCCCCTTTTTTTAAAATTGCTCTACTTCCAAATCCCATATAAATTTAATAAACCTCTCTTTTTCCTTAAAGTAACCCTAAAATAAATTTAATAAGATTATCGCCACCCGGCTACAATAACCCTTAAAAAATTTAAAACAAATTTAAGAAACACCTGCCAACCTCTCCCCCTTAAATTTTTTACCTTTATAAAATTTTTAAAATCACACCTTAAATTTAAAATAAACCCTAAAAGAAAGATAAACCCCCTAAAAATTTAACCGGTTAGCTCCCTGGCCTATTAAACCTTATAATATTTAAATTTATAGGTCAAAAATTAATTCAAATTTTATTTTTAAGGGTATAGCAAAGACCTACTACTAAATGCCTATAGAATCCTCTTAGATTAATAAAAATTACAACTCAATTTTAAAAGTTTATATATATATATATATGTGTATATAGTGTATAACCTTTTAACACACCTGTAACCTAAATAAACACTATAGCTTAATTCTTAAATAAACCTCTTATTATTTATCTGAGAACTCCTTAAACAACCCTATTTTATAGTAATCTCTTCTCTTTAAACTAAACTTTACAAAACTTAAAGAATATTTACACCTTATTTAAACCTTTAAAAATTCGGTTTAGGTCGAACACAACTACCCTTAACCTATATATAAGAGTCCTTAATCATTAAAAAATAACCCTCTCTTAAAATTATTTTACTTTAAAGACCCTAATTTTCAAAGGGCCTATATAATTTTATTAAATATTACTTTTTGTAACTTAAAAAAGATAACAACCCTTTAAAATAAACTTAAAACTAAATTATTAAACCACCTAACTACAAGAATTCCCTTAAAAAATTTAACCAAATTTAGATAACCTTCTTTAATAAAACTACCTTTTAATTTATTTTTAATTAACTAAAATTTTTAAAGTTCTTAAAAACACAACGATTTAATTTTAAACCTATTAAAAAATCCTCCAACTTTCTTTTTAATAGTAACAACTCTTTTTTAATTTAACCGCCTGTATAAAACCCTAACCTTTTAAAACAATTAACAAACCCTTATGCCACACAACCCCTTAGACTTTTTAAAAAGTAGGGCTCCCACCCCCTTCTTAGAGACCTTTAACTTACCTTTATAACCGCATTCATCCTTAATTTAAACCCTAATATTTAACTAACCTAAACTGCTAACCCTTAACTTTAAAAAATCACCTTAACCCCCTAACTTAACCTCCTTAAATTTCTTACAAAAATTATTTAAAAATTAAACCCAACCTCTTTTCCTTCTTTTTATAACCTTCTCTTAATAAACACTACTCCTTACTTTTAGGTCATCTTCCCTGACCCTATAACTACCTTAAAAATTTTTGTAATCGGCTAACTCCCTGGCCTATTAAATTTTATAAAATTAAACTCATTAAGATAAAATTAACTTAAGTTTTATTTTAAGAGTTAATTATATAAAAATGACCCACTACTAAATGTCTATATAATCCTCTAAATTTAATAAAAATTATAATTTAGTTTTAAATAAATAATTGTCTTCCCTTTATCTAAATAGCTCCTTAGTGACCTAAATCATCTAATAACCCTTTTAGTTTTTCTTTAAATTGAAATTTTACAAGATAGAAAATTTAGAGATATTTGTATTTCTACTTTTAAATACTATATGGCTCGCCAGTCTATTAAATACAATTTATTTCTACTACTCCCAACTATAAAATAAAAGTTCCCACTATTTAAAAACAAATCTCCTTTTTCTATATTATTTTTATTTAAATTTATTATTTTAACAAATACATATATATATATGTATAAATTTATTAACCCTCGTTTTTTCTCTCTCTAGAGGAAAAAAATAATTACAGCCCTCAAAATACATTTATAAGAGAAATTTATTCACTACCTAGATACAAGAGCTTTTGCTTAATAAATTTTAAAAGATTTTAAAGAATTCTATTAACCTCTCTCTCTTAAAACTATTTTTAATTTACTTTTAAATTAACTAAATTTTTAAATAAGCTAAAAAAAAGAACATAAAAGTAAAGATAACTTACAACCTTCTCCTCTTACTTTAACCTATAAAAATAAATTTTACCTTGATTTTAACTCCCTCAAACTAAAACTAACTTTCTACCCTTTAAATCAGAGCTTCAATTTAACCTACCTTTCTCCACTTTTCAATTTCTTTAAAACCAGCTACCTAAACTCCTACACCCTTACTTCACTAATACAAAAATTCAACCACCAGTCTTAAACCTGCTAATAAACCTTATGAAACTTTTATTTTAAATCTAGAAACCTTAAGGCCTTTCTTTAGAAAGACCTTTAACTCATCTTAATAGCAAACTACTTTAAACCCCTTTAATTTCAACCCCTCACCAATCTCATCTAATTCCCTTAAAGATTAAAAAATTAATTTTAAAGTCTCCCTAACCCCGCAAAACTTAACTTCTACCTAAGCTTTGAAAAGTCATTAAAATCTAGCTGGCCTTAACGCGTTTCCTTTTCTTAATAACACCTTTAAACCCTAATCTCTACTTTTCTCTTAATTAATTACTTCTAACCTCTCTGTAATCCCTTTAAAATTTTAACCTATTAATTACCTTGAAACCTATTTCATTAAATTTTATATAAGACCAGAAATTAACTTCAAGTTTTATTTAAGAATTTATTATATAAAATAACCTTATTACTAACATCTTATTAAACCTTTTAATCTTTAATAAAAATTACAACTTTAAACCTTAAAAAATCTCTCTTCTCTTTGTTTATAAAAACTCATTAATAACAACCTTGTTTTCTAACAGCCTTTAACTCTCTCTTTTGCCTAACCTTTACAAAATAGAAAATTTAAAAACACTCACCTCTATTAAAAATCTTATGTAAACTAACCCCCCCCCCCCGAGATGCAACTCCTGTCCCTTAAGAAATAACCTATAGCTCTCCTCTCTTCTACTGAAATACCAAAAAACCAAGAATTATTCCTACTCCCCTATAAAATAAAGAATCCAATTATCTAAGGTCTTTAACCCCCCCTTTTTTTTAAAAAATTGCTCTACTCCTAAATCCCATAAAAATTTAATAAACCTCTCTTTTCCCTTAAAATAACCCTAAAATAAATTTAATAAGATTATCACTAACCGGTGCAATAGCCCTTTAAAAAATTTAAAACAAATTTAAGAAACACCTACCAACCTCTCCCCCTTAAATTTTTTACCTTTATAAATTTTTAAATTCATATGTCTTAAATTTAAAATAAACCCCAAAGGAAAGATGACCCTCTAAAAATTTAACTGGTTAGCTCCCCGACCTATTAAACCTTATAATATTTTTAAATTTACAGGTCAAAAATTAATTCAAATTTTATTTTAAAGGTATAGCAAAAACCTACACTAAATATCTATAAAATCCTCTCAAATTAATAAAAATTACAAAACTTAATTTTAAAAATTTATACATAATATATAACCTTTTAACACACCTATATAACCTAAATAAAAACTATAGCTTAATTCTTAAATAAGCCCTTTGTTATTTATCTAACTCCCTGTCCTCTTAAATTTTATAAAATTGAATTCATTGAGATAAAATTAACTCAAGTTTTATTTTAAGAATTAATTATATAATGATGACCTACTTACTAAATGTCTATATAATCCTCTAAATTTAATAAAAATTATAATTTAGTTTAAAATAAATAATTGTCTTCACTTTATCTAAATAGCTTCTTAGTGACCTAAATTATCTAATAACCCTTTTAGTTTTTTCTTTAAATTAAAATTTTACAAAAAAAGAAAATTTAAAGATATTTGTTTTTCTGCTTTAAAATACTATACAGCTCGCCAGTCTATTAAATACAATTTATTTCTTACTAAAAAATAATTCCTAGCTCTTTCTCTCTTCCTGCTGGGAGCTCCAGAGACCCACGGGAATTATTTCTACTCACTCCCACTATAAAATAAAAGTTCCCGTTATTTAAAAACAAATCTCCTTTTCTATATTATTTTTATTTAAATTTATTATTTTAATAAATGTATGTATAAATTTATTAACCCCCGTTTTTTCTCTCTATAAGGTAAAAAAATAATTACAGCCCTCAAAATAGATTTATAAGAAAAACTTATTCACTACCTAGATACAAGAGCTTTTGCTTAATAAATTTTAAAAGATTTTAAAAAATTCTATTAACCTCTCTTCCTTAAAACTATTTTTTAATTTACTTTTTAATTAGCTAAATTTTTAAATGAGCTAAAAAAAGAACAGAAAACTAAAGATAACCTTCTCCTCTTACTTTAACCTATAAAAATAAATTTTACCTTGATTTTTAACCCCTCAAACTTAAACTAACTTTCTGCCCTTTAAATCAGAGCTTCAATTTAAACCACCTTTCTCCACTCTTCAGTTTCTTAAAACCAGCTACCCAAACTCTACACCCTTACTTCACTAATACAAAAATTCAACCACCAGTCTTAAACCTGTTAACAAACCTTGTGAAACTTTTATTTCAAATCTAGAAACTTAGGCCTTTCTTTAGAAAGACCTTTAACCCATCTTAGAGACAAACTACCTTAAACCTAAACCCCTTAAACTTCAACCCTTCACCAATCTCATCTAATTCCCTTAAAGATTTAAAAATTAATTTTAAATCTCCCTAACCTTACAAAGCTTAACTTCTACCTAAGCTTTGAAAAATCATTAAAATCTAGCTGGCCTTAACGCGTTTCCTTTTCTTAATAACACCTTTAAACCCTAATCTCTAACTTTACTCTTAATTAATTACTTCTAACCTCTCTGCAACCCCTTTAGAATTTTAACCTATTAATTACCTTGAAACCTGTTTCATTAAATTTTATATAAGACCAGAAATTAACTTCAAGTTTTATTTAAGAATTTATTATATAATAGCCTTATTACTAACGTTTTATTAAACCTTTTAATCCTTAATAAAAATTACAACTTTTAAACTTAAAAAATCTCTCTTCTCTTTGTTTATAAAAACTCATTAATAATAACCTTGTTTTCTAACAGTCCTTAACTCTCTCTTTTACCTAACCTTTACAAAATAGAAAATTTAAAAATACTCGCCTCTATTAAAAATCTTATGTAGACTAACCCCCTGAAATGCAACTCCTGTCCCTTAAGAAATAACCTATAGCTCTCTCTCTCTTCTACTGAGGGTACCAAAGAACCAGGAATTATTCCTCCTCCCCCTATAAAATAAAGAATCCAATTATCTAAAATCTTTTAACCCTCTTTTTTTAAAATTGCTCTACTCCCAAATCCCATATAAATTTTATAAACCTCTCTTTTTCCTTAAAATAACCCTAAAATAAATTTAATAAGATTATCACTATCAGTACAATAACCCTTTTAAAAATTTAAAACAAATCTAAGAAACACCTACCAACCTCTCCCCCTTAAATTTTTTACCTTTATAAATTTTTAAAATCATACCTTAAATTTAAAATAAACCCCAAAGAAAAAATAGCCCCCTAAAAATTTAACTGGTTAACTCCCCGACCTATTAAAAACCTTATAATATTTTTAAATTTATAGGTCAAAAATTAATTCAAATTTTATTTTTAAAGATATAGCAAAAACCTACACTAAATGTCTATAAAATCCTCTCAGATTAATAAAAATTACAACTTAATTTTAAAAGTTTATACATAATATATAACCTTTTAACACACCTGTAACCTAAATAAAAACTATAGCTTAATTCTTAAATAAGCCCCTTGTTATTTATCTAACTTCCTGTCCTCTTAAATTTTATAAAATTGAATTCATTAAGATAAGGTTAACTCAAGTTTTATTTTAAGAATTAATTATATAATGATGACCCACTACTAAATGTCTATATAATACTCTAAATTTAATAAAAGTTATAATTTAGTTTAAAATAAATAATTGTCTTCACTTTATCTAAATAGCTTCTTAGTGACCTGAGTTATCTAGTGGCCCTTTTAGTTTTTTCTTTAAATTAAAATTTTACAAGAAAGAAAATTTAAATATATTTGTTTTTCTACTTTTAAATACTATACGGCTCGCTAGTCTATTAAATACAATTTATTTCTCACTAAGAAATAATTCCCAGCTCTTTCTCTTTCTCTCTTCCTGCTGGGAGCTCCAGAGACCCGCGGGAATTATTTCTACTACTCTCAACTATAAAATAAAAGTTCCCGCTATTTAAAAACAAATCTCCTTTTCTATATTATTTTTATTTAAATTTATTATTTTAATAAATGTATATATAAATTTATTAGCCCCCCGTTTTTTTTTCTCTTTATAGAGGAAAAAAATAATTACGGTCCTCAAAATAGGTTTATAAAAGAAATTTATTCACTACCTAGATACAAGAGCTTTTGCTTAATAAATTTTAAGAGACTTTAAAGAATTCTATTAACCTCTCTCTTAAAACTATTTTTTTAATTTACTTTTTAATTAGCTAAATTTTTAAATAATCTAAAAAAAGAACATAAAAGTAAAGATAACCTACAACCTTCTCCTCTTACTTTAACCTATAAAAATAAATTTTACCTTGATTTTAACTCCTTAATTAAACTAACTTTCTACCCTTTAAATCAGAGCTTCGATTTAAACTACCTTTCCCCACTCTTCAGTTTCTTTAAAACCAGCTACCCAAACTTCTACACCCTTACTTCACTAATATAAAAATTCAACCACCGGTCTTAAAACCGATTAATAAACCTTATAAAACTGTTATTTCAACCTGGGAACCTAAAGGCCTTTCTTTAGAAAGACCTTTAACTCACCTTAATAACAAACTACCTTTGAACCCCTTTAATTTCAACCTTTCACCAATCTCGTCTAATTCCCTTAAAGATCAAAAAATTAATTTTAAAGTCTTCCTAACCTTACAAAACTTAACTTCTACCTAAGCTTTGAAAAACCATAAAATCTAACTAGCCTTAACGCGTTTCCTTTTCTTAATAATACCTTTAAACCCTAATCTCTACTTTTCTCTTAATTAATTACTTCTAACCTCTTTGCAACCCCTTTAGAACTTTAACCTATTGATTACCTTGAAACCTATCACATTAAATTTTATATAAAACCAGAACTTTTAACTTCAAGTTTTATTTAAAAATTTATTATATAATAGCCTATTACTAACGTCTTATAAACCTTTTAATCCTTAATAAAAATTACAACTTTTAAACTTAAGAAATCTCTCTTTTTTTTGTTTATAAAACTCATTAATAACAACCTTGTTTTCAACAGTCCTTAACTCTCTCTTTTACCTTAACCTTTACAAAATAGAAAATTTAAAAATACTCACCTCTATTAAAAATCTTGTTATAAACTAACCCCCTGAAATACAACTCCTGCTCCTTAAGAAATAACCTACAACTCTCCTCTCTTCTATTCAGGGTACCAAAGAACCAGGGACTATTCCTGCTCCCCCTATAAAATAAAGAATCCAATTATCTAAGGTCTTTTAACCCCTTTTTTTAAAATTGCTCTACTTCCAAATCCCATATAAATTTTATAAACCTCTCTTTTTCCTTAAAGTAACCCTAAAATAAATTTTATAAGATTATCACTACCCGGGTTACAACAACCCTTTAAAAAATTTAAAACAAATTTAAGAAACGCCTACCAACCTCTCCCCCTTAAATTTTTTTACCTTTATAAATTTTTAAAATCGTGCCTTAAATTTAAAATAAACCCCAAAGAAAAGATAACCCCCTAAAAATTTAACTGGTTAGCTCCCCGACCTATATTAAACCTTATAATATTAAATTTATAGGTCAAAAATTAATTCAAATTTTATTTTTAAAGTTATAGCAAAGACCTACTACTAAATATCTATAAAATCCTCTTAGGTTAATAAAAATTACAACTTAATTTTAAAAGTTTATACATAGTATATAACCTTTTAACACACCTGTAGCCTAAATAAATACTATAGCTTAATTCTTAAATAAATAAACCCCTTACTATTTATCTAAGAACTCCTTAAACAACCTTATTTTATAATAATCTCTTCTCTTTAAACTAAACTTTACAAAACTTAAAGATATTTACACCTTATTTAAACCTTTAAAAATTCGGTTTAGATCGAACACAACTACCCTTAACCCATATGTAAGAGTCCTTAACCATTAAAAATAACCCTCTCTTAAAATTATTTTACTTTAAAACCCTAATTTTCAAAGGGCCTATATAATTTTATTGAATAATTACTTTTTGTAACTTTAAAAAGATAACAAACCCTTTAAAATATACTTAAAACTAAATTATTAAACTACCTAACTACAAGAATTCCCTTAAAAAATTTAACCGAATTTAGATACCCCCTTTAATAAAAACTACCTTTTAATTTATTTTTAATTAACTAAAATTTTTAAAGTCCTTAAAAACACAACGATTTAATTTTAAACTTATTAGAAAATCCCCCAACTTTCTTTTTAATAGCAACGACTCTTTTTTAATTTAACCGCCTGTATAAAACCCTAACCTTTTAAAACAATTAACAACCCTTAAACCACATAACCCCTTAAACCTTTTAAAAAGTAGAACTCCCGCCCCCTTCTTAAAGACCTTTAATTTACCTTTATAATAACCACATTCATCCTCAATTTAAACCTTAATATTTAACTAACCTAAACTGTTAACCCTTAACCTTAAAAATTACCTTAACCCCCTAACTTAACCTCCTTAAATTTCTTACAAAAATTATTTAAAAATTAAACTTAAACCCAACCTCTTTTCCTTCTTTTTATAACCTTCTCTTAATAAATACTACTCCTTACTTTCAAGTCGTCCTCCCTGACCCTATAACTACCCTAAAAAATTTTTGTAGTTAGCTAACTCCCTGTCCTATTAAATTTTATAAAATTAAATTCATTAAGATAAAATTAACTCGAGTTTTATTTTAAGAATTAATTATATAAAGATGACCCCACTACTAAATGTCTATATAATCCTCTAAATTTAATAAAAATTATAATTTAGTTTTAAATAAATAATTGTCTTCACTTTATCTAAATAGCTCCTTAGTGACCTAAATTATCTAATAGCCCTTTTAGTTTTTCTTTAAATTGAAATTTTACAGGGTAGAAAATTTAAAGATATTTGTTTTTCTTCTTTTAAATACTATACGGCTCACCGTCTATATTAAATACAATTTATTTCTCATTAAGAAATAATTCCCAATTATAAAATAAAAGTTCCCGTTATTTAAAAACAAATCTCCTTTTCTATATTATTTTTATTTAAATTTATTATTTTAATATATATATATATATACAAATTTATTAACCCCCGTTTTTTTCTTTCTATAAAGGAAAAAAATAATTATAGCCCTCAAAATAGATTTATAAGAGAAATTTATTCACTACCTAAATACAAGAGCTTTTGCTTAATAAATTTTAAGAGATTTTAAAAAATTCTATTAACCTCTCTCTCTTAAAACTATTTTTTAATCTACTTTTTAATTAGCTAAATTTTTAAATAAGCTAAAAAAAGAACATAAAAGTAAAGATAACCTGCAACCTTCTCCCCTTAC
>JAXIVD010008464.1:0-17508 GCA_036785275.1 Cancer borealis | reverse complement strand
GTGGGGATTCTGAACCAACTCCGGCTGAGAGGAGAGGCTGAGGCGTATGAGGAGGAGGATGCACCCAAGGAGAGGAGCTGGACCAGGTGAGGAGGAGGAAGTGGTGGTGGTGGTGGTAAAGGAGGTGGAGGAGGAGAAGGAAGAAGAGGAGGACCAACAATGGATTAAAAAAAAGATAGAGGATAACTTGTTTTACTTTATTTTATATTTTATTTTTACTTCTATTTTTACTTCTTCTTTTTTCCTTTTTTTAACTTATTTTTTACTCCTTTTTTATTTTTTTTTAACTTATTTTGTACTTTTTTTTTTTCTTTTACTTTTTTTTTTAATTTATTATTTATTCATTGTTTTTGTTTTTTTTTCAACTTATTTTTTACTTTTTTTTTTTTTCTTTTTCTTTTTCTTCGCAGGAATCGCAGTCTGATGAGAGCGTCCATGAAAGCCAAGCGCGTCATTAACAGAATCATGGGCAAGACAGAAGCAAAATACAAAAGCTGTGAAGATTTCCAAAGCTAGTGGGGGCATGTGGACCCCTCCTGACCACCCCCCATAACCATGCACCCCACACTCCCCCCCAAGCCTTATGGTGAGTGAGAGAGAGAGAGAGAGAGAGAGAGAGAGAGAGAGAGAGAGAGAGAGAGAGAGAGAGAGAGAGAGAGAGAGAGAGAGAATCATTGTGGGTGTTTGTGTGTGGGTGTTTTGTTTTACTCTTAATATTATGTGTTTGTTCAGACCGTCTGTGTTTTTTTCTCGTTTTTTTTTTCAAAGCTTGTGTAGTTGATTAGTTTTTTTATATATTGTATTTTTTTACCTTTGAGTATGAATGCGACAGTTATTGCTTTAATTAATATTATTCACTGCTACTGAATTGTTATGTTTCCTAATTTCACTGCATTGGCATTGTTAATTAATAGAATTTATCCTATCACGTCAACAGTCATCATATGGAAACAGAATTCATAGACGAAGTAATTACGTAATATATTGTTTTTATTTTTGCATGTAGTAGTACAATAATTAGGAAGCAGAAAGGCAATTATTTATTTATTTCCATTATACATTTATTCTTCATTTTATTTCATTAGTAAATACAAATTCCTTTAGTGAGATAGGTATACGTAATATCCATTCAGACAAATACTTCCCATACATTATTTCTAAACATTTATTATTATATTCATCTTTATCTTATTCATTATATTTCATATTTTTTTTCTTTAATGGTAACTTAAAAGAGAACTACAAAACAAACATATGGAATTAATACAAAATAATACAACATTTTATAAACGTGTGTAAGAAAGTCGTATCCTCGTATCATTAAGTTGTATTTAAGTATCATTAAGTTGTATTTAAGTATCTTTAAAACTTAATTAAGTCTTCCTTCCACAGTACCTTCGCATCGGGGTCACCTTCACCGCCCTGCCCTGCCTGCCTGGCCTGCCTGACCTGCCTGCTGCCCTCTCAGTGACCTGCGTGTGTGTGTGTGTATGTGTGTATGTGTGTGTGTGTGTGTGTGTGTGTGTGTGTGTGTGTGTGTGTGTGTGTGTGTGTGTGTGTGTGAGTGTGAGTGGACCCCGTGGACCAGAGCACCATAACGCACACAGACTGGCTGGATACACACAAACCAATACACACACACACACACACACACACACACACACACACACACACACACACACATACACGTTATCTCAGCTTGATAACGTAGCGGCTGTAGTGTTTTTTTTTTTTTTTTTTTTTTTTGTGTGTGTGTGTGACTGTGTGTGTGTTTCTTCAAGCTTTCATATTCATCATTACACTACTATGTCTCTTCATTATCTTCTAACTTGTACCACCTTCACTACGGTTATACATTATACAAATTATACAGCGATGGGATGGGTCGGGGTTTTGTAAAAGTTTTCTAGCTGTGTAAAAAATTGTTGATGATGATGATGATGATGATGAAAGGAAAGAATGTGGATGTAATAATATAGTTGGGAGGATCTGTTTCAGTTAGCTCTTCATCCCCTCACTCCATTTTGGGGACTCCATTTTGGGGAGGGACTTGTACTAGCTAACTCACAGTGATCTTTTAGACTCAAAACTCAGTTTCATCTTCCTTACCAAGTGACTTATAAGGTTTAGAGTGTGACTGACGGTCTCTCTCTATCTCTCTATCTCTCTCACTCTTTCTCTCTCTCTTCCTGTAGGTTCCTCTCCCTCCCTGTGTCTCTCTTTTCTTGTTACTCTGTGTACTGAATGACAGACAGTATTAGATGCACATACACAAAGGGTGGTGCGTGTGTGTGTGTGTGTGTGTGTAGAGGAAGCTAGTGGATAATATTCCAAGTCAAGAGCAATAAGTATTCATAATTCTTCAGTATTTTGTGTGTGTGTGAGAGAGAGAGAGAGAGAGAGAGAGAGAGAGAGAGAGAGAGAGAGAGAGAGAGAGAGAGAGAGAGAGAGAGAGAGAGAGAGAGAGAGAAAGAAAGAAAAAAACACTGCTGCTTTAGTAGTATGAACATAAATAAAAACATATACATGAGTGCGTGATATTGATGTAACTTTACCCTCGTGTGTGTATTTTTGTAAGTGTACACGAATGATCCACTTGTGTACGTATTAGCAGACTGACTCCCATGGCAGCACCTCCACAACGCTTCAACAAGGACGTGGGAGTGAATGAGGGAGAACTGAAATTAGAGAGTCATTATTTTAAGAACATTTTATATGAGAAAGGACTGATGATTGTTTTGTAATGATGTACGTACTTACTTTTAGCAGTGAATCAAGTACTATGATATAACTGTAGTGTATCATAGCATTTATAGTACTCTTCTGTCTCCTCCCTCACCTCATAGTAGTAGTAGTAATGGCTAACTTCAATAAATTGTCTATATATTTGCAATCAAGTTAATTTAAAGATGCATTTCAGTCATGTCTGAAAGCTAAGTGATTGTAGCGTATACCTTTGCATTAGTTTAACATATCTAGTCAGAGAAACAGATATTTACACACAAACATATCAGACAAAAACACATAATGAGGGAGATATTGAAGAAGATAGCAGGTTGGTTCTCATTGTACCATTGCTGTTATTTGGTGCAGAACCATTATACTGAAGGCTTATCACATATCAAAAACTGTTCAAAATTTTCATATCTGCATCAGGAAGGTGAGGAGGGCAGAAGGCGTCACCTTCCCGCATATCACAGTCGCCGAAAGTGAATCAACATTGTTTACACATACGTTAAGACCGGCGGAGTTTATTCCCTAATGCTTATTGATGTTTGTATCCACATTAACAGTAGATCTATTCATTGTTTACCACATATACATATACATACATATTTTCCACACATGTGAAGAGCGCTACACGTGCTCATATACACACAAATTATTGATGTATGATAGACAATGTATCTGTAAGTGTTTTTGGCGCCGGCAGTTTGAGGGTAGCTACACGCGCGCTGCCTGGCGGTGATGACGGCAACTGTATATATTCAAACACAAACCAGGGCTTCCCATGTTCGTTATCAATGATGTTCGCTCCAGCGCTCAGCTTAGGAATTACATGTACTACTCAATGTACTACTAACTAACTACCACAGCACGTAACAAGGTCATAGTGTTTTGTACGCATACACACCCTCGTTTGTTTGTTCATTGGTGGCCAAAATAACAACAACAACAACAATGGTACTAGTATGTGTAGAATTTTGTACTGCTTCCATTTTATGTTTCAATATTATGTTCTATTTTGATCATGTCTATTGTACCTTGTGTTGTATTCCTATCCTTCCCTCCCTCCCTCCCTCCCGCCCTTCCCGCCTTCCCTCCATCTTCACGAACCCAATGTTTAGGGCTTACGAGGGTCCTCTCAACCTAGCGTGTCCTACCTAGGTTGGCTGATCCTAACATGAGCCCAACATTGCATTCTAACCCTAAACATTCGGTGAGTGATGTGTTGGAGGCGACCAATGTATGTTTACTGGTGACCACGATGCCTCATTAAGTCCTGACTCTTGTAAGGACGCAGTGCTAATTATAGATCATTAGTCCATCAATCCTACACTCTAATCACCCATTAACGAAGACTAATGTTAATGTAGAGGAGTGTACGTGTCTGTGTGTGTGTACGTACGTGCGTGTGTGTGTGTGTACATACATAACCTGAGCCCCTTTGTAGAGGAACACCAGAGCAGCGAGAATGATGCTTAGCTTAGCCAATGTCACCTCAGGAATAACCAGAAACAAAGATGAACAGTAGGAAAAGGTGGAAAGTAATGAGTCTTTGTGATGATAACCTTGTCTATTAACCCGATCCTCACCTCCTTCCCTCCTTCCCTCCTTCCTTCCCTCCTTCCCTCCTTCCCTCCTTCCCTCCTTCCTACAGTGGTCTTGTGGTGTGTTTATCGAGTCTTCAAGTGAATCACAGTTGCCTTCACGCGTGAGTTGTTATGAATTAGCAGCCTTTTTGTCCTCAGATGTGCTTGTAGCGGCAGTCTGTAGAACGGTCATCCTCCTCCTCCTCCTCCTCCTCCTTCTCCTCCTCCTCTTCCTCTTCCTTGAGTGAAACGCTTCATGGTGCAGCTTTTATGTAGATGATGTAGCTTCAGTGAGGATGGTGTACATGTGTGCGTGTTTATGTGTGTGTGAATGAATCTTCCAGAAGCAGCTACATATATATATTTCAAACACTTTTTTTCCTGTCAATTTATATTCCTTCAGTATCCAACTTAACGTGGTTCCGAACACACACACACACACACACACACTGACTGCTGTGGTGTGACTGATCATACATAACTCATCTCCATAACTTTTTTTTTTTTTTAACTGGGCCTCATAAGCATAAGTAAAGAGTACTGTGGGCCCGTTTTTCTGCCCCCCCCCCCCCCCCCCACGCCCACGCCCACGCCCACGCCCACACTTTGCCACCAGGAAAATTCATAGTCACACATACCAATACAGAGCAAATGTGCTTTTTTATTTATTTATTTTTTTTTTTTTTTTTTCTCGTTTTGTTGCACATAAACTAGAGACGAGAGGTTGGGTTGGTGGTACTTCCTCTCCCTCTCTGTGTGTGTGTGTGTGTGTGTCTGGTGGTAAAGTGTTGTACATATCTATCCCATTATTATCTGTATCATCAAAATACAACCACTTGAATTCATACATCACATACCTCCTCCATCCCCCCTCTTCTTCCCTTCCTTTCATATAGATATTTTGTAGTATTAAGCATTGCCCATATGTAGGATGTGTATTATTAAGGTGTGGTATGTTATCATGAATAAACCCAAACCTAGAACACTTGTAAATTGTCAAATATACATATACATATACATATACATAAGTTAAAACATGACCTCCTACCTATTATTGTGTCCATTTGCTAACATGGAAAATAAATGGTAAATAAACAGGTTTTTTCCCCTGTTCGATGTGAGTGAAGGTGTAAAATTAGTGTTCCCTTTGGACGGAAATGATTCAGTCCGACACCTGCCCACCCACACACCTGTCCTGGCTAATTAGGAAGCCTCCCACAGGTGTCTTGCCTCAAAAACAGGACACACACATTGCAGTTTCCTGAAAATCAACCCAAGAGGAATATAAGTCATAGAAAATCTCGTGTTATTAAAGAGAGAAAGAAATGCTTGGATGTGTCAGTCTTTGGTTTTGGTTTTGTAGTCAATGTAAAGTGAAGGATTTTATGAAGTCAGGTTGAGAAAAGATTAATTTTGTTGCATGTAGAAGCATTAGATTGTCTCCTCCTTACGATCTTACCTTAGTCAGTCACCAGGTGTCAGCCTGTCAGCCTCCCTCATGGTGTTTCAAGGGTCAGTTTCTGCCTCAAATATAAAGGAAAGTCAGCGATCAGTGATGGAGACAAAACCAAAAGTGGAATGTAATGAAAAATATATATATGTAGAGAAAAAATATAACATGAACTATGATTGATACTTGGACTGGACAGTATGTTACACTTGCTCAAAAAATAATCACCTTTAACACCTGTAATTGTTTGTAATTTCTGTACAGGTGTGCAGACATTTCATTGGCTGCTGTGGGTGGAGGGAGGGAGGGGGGAGAGGGGGAGGCAGGCAGACAGACATTGGTGACGGTAGGAAGGCAGGTGTTACGAGTCTCACCTAGCAGAGGTATTTCAAAGGTGAATTATATTGATTTTCCAGCTATAATGTGACTATTGAAGGAGTTTTATCCAAGCAGTTACCAGTTACACCAGTTACCAGTCACTGTGTGGGGGATGTAGGATGTGTTCTGGACAGATTGTAGGATTGACGGAAGAAATAATGAAAAAAGATTCACGACTTTTGAAGAGATAAAATTATACAGTATTTTGAATTTTCTGTTAATTTGCTGATCTGTCCAATAATCTGGGAATGTGAATAGCCACTGTTTAGCATTATATATATACATATACATCCCTCTCTCCCTGTAAAAAAAAATTATTATATAAATGAATTTTGTGTACATAATGTAAATGTATATAATATAACGAATATACATAATAATATGAAGCTGATTACTAATAATGTGATATATGTATGTAATCAGCAGTGCCATTTTGCTGTACTCGATGGATGAAAAAGAAAGAAAGAAAAAATACCTTGACAATATGAACCAAAGAAGAATGGAACAGTAATGCAATGGAGTAACTTTCCTCTCGTCTGTTTAATAATGAAGACTACCGTGTTAGTTATCATTAGTAAGGTGCTGACCACTAGAATAACGAACTAACTAACTAACAGACACAGGCATGGGTGAGGGACGCTAACATACCATAATCACCCATTGAAAAAGAAAAAAACGGAAAAGTAAACGGAGGAAGAAAAAAAACCACACAAGGAATAAGAAAAATTAGAATTCCTTTTGAAATATCATAGAATCCATTTTTCTTTATTAGTCTCGCCATAAGGTCATAAGCTTTTATGCTTATTCCCTAAGTAGCTTAAAGCCCATTATCTCGTGACCTTAAACAGGGTCAAATCAAGGGATACAGGAATCATACACGTACTTGGGCCTCGAAAATCCCGCCCCCCCCCTCCCCCCCCCCACAACGATCCCTTAAAAATAACCTTACTATCTATAGAACTTAAGAGAAAAATCATGAGCTTTTTTATTCGGTTTTAGCCCAAGATGTGCCTCTACTATTAATGTATTAGAATTTGTATATGTTTAATTTAACTTATTATTATTTATTACTATTACTATTATTATTATTATTATTATTATTATTATTATTGTTGTACTTTTTTTCTCTCTTGACATATCCTCTTTCTCTTCCTCTTTCTCTCTCTTTCTCTTCCTCTTTCTCTCTTTCTCTTCCTCTTCCTCTTCCTCTTCCTCTTCCTCTTTCCTCTCTCTCGTGTCATTGTGTTTTCATGTGTGAAGGTCGAGTGCCTTTATTCACTTTATTTATCTATTCATTTATTTTTATTAGTTTATGTTTAGATCAATAAAGTCAAAAGGGAAGAAAGAAAAAATCAGAATATAGATAACCATTACCGATTTCCTTTCTTTCTTATTTATTATATTTTTGTTTTTTTCTTCTTTCCTTGATATTAATGTCTTGAAGTTTCTCATTAATACTCTCTCTCTCTCTCTCTCTCTCTCTCTCTCTCTCTCTCTCTCTCTCTCTCTCTCTCTCTCTCTCTCTCTCTCTCTCTCTCTCTCTCTCTCTCTCTCTCTCTCTCTCTCTCTCTCTCTCTCTCTCTCTCTCTCTCTCTCTCTCTGTCTCTCTTTTTTCTCGTACATTTGTTATTTACTCTCTATATATTTTTTAACCTCGTTCTTAGCACCGACCTTCACACTTGATCTTAACATACATATATATATACAAAAAAAAAGTTACCAGGAAGTTAACTCACCATGGATTTTTTCACCTTTTCATGTTTGATAAAGAGATATATATGTACACTGTGATCTTTGTATGATCAGTAAAACGTTTGTTATAGTTAAAAATGGTGTATTCGTTCTACCAATGAAGTAGTAGTAGTAGTAGTAATGGTGGTAGTTGTTGCTGTAGTAGTAATTATAGTTAGTTACAGTAATTTATAAGTAATAGTAGTAGTGGTGGTGGTGGTGGTTACAGTAAGTAGTAGTAGTAGTGGTGGTGGTGGTGGTCACAGTAAGTAGTAGTAGTAGTAGTGGTGGTGGTGGTGGTGGTGGTCACAGTAAGTAGTAGTAGTAGTAGTGGTGGTGGTGGTGATGGTGGTCACAGTAAGTAGTAATAGTAGTGGTGGTGGTGGTAAAAGGTTAGTAAACACGTCACAAACAAATTCATAACGCGTCAGGTGGTCAGATATTTACATTGTTTTATTTATCTACTTATTTATTTAGTTTCCTAACATTTCCTCATGAACAGAAATACATAAGCTTAATAGTTTGGGTCTATGTACAGGTAATGTATTATTGTGTATATTGGGTAAGTGAATAATGGCCTCTGCTGAAGTTTTTATTTTATTTTTTTTGGTGGGGGCGTTTTTCAGACCTTATCAGAACAAGGTATTTATATCGGCGGTCTCTGCTTGCCTATGACTTGTAACGTTAACATGCTCCATTAATTTAAGCAGACAAATACTAACAAAATTTAACAATAGAAAAAAACACAGGAATAAGTCAAATAAAACATACTTTAGACTTTACCACAACAAGGTATTCTCACCCGCGGTCTCTGGCTGTATTAGTGTAAACAAAGATGGCAGATTTCGATGCCATCGAGAGAGATGATGAAGACAATTCCTCCTCATCAGTGGAGTCGTACACGCAGACGACCGAGCCAGTCATCATCAGGGGCGCGGGCAACATAACAGTGTAAGTATAAGTAGATATAAGGCGTGTGGGCGGATATATAGACACCAGAACTAGACTCATGATTTTCCTCTTACACTTAATTCTACAATACCACAACACAAGGTTAGCTTAAAGAAAGGTTAAGAAACTATTATTACCTATTATAAATTTTATTCTAACAGTGGATAGATTGATTGGATGTAGGTGAAGTGTGTTAGTGTTAAGTCCTTGTGTTGTCCTTTGTCGAGGTGATCACCTTCACGAAACAAAGGAAGGGAAGAATAAGTGGAGACTGGATAGTGTGTGTGTACCTGTGAGGAGGAATGTGTGTTTATATGTGCGTTATGTGTGTTATTTGTACGTGTGTGTGTCTGTGTGTGTGTGTGTGTGTGTGTGTGTGTGTGTGTGTGTGTGTGTGTGTGTGTGTGTGTGTGTGTGTGTGTGTGTAAATGTATAAAGAAAGTTTGATGAGGTTATGTATTGTGTAAGGTTGTAATCGTGTTCTGTTTTGAATCATCTTTGTTGTTTTCAAAGTGTGTTATTAAAGTGTATAGAATGTTTATGTATCACAAAGCAAAGATTATTAACTAGTAATTAATTAACTTAAATGAACTAGAGGGAACATGAATCTTTATATACGAGCTCAAAAAACCTAAAATTAATACACATCATTTCTCACAACTATCAACCAAGACAAAAAAAAAAATCAACACTTAATCATCTTTTCTTATCATCCCCAAACAATTTCCTGATAAAGTCTATAATTCCCTTACAGATTCGGGCTCAGTAATCGGTTCTCCCGTGACTTCCCAAGTGCTCTGACGGGAAGGTTAGCCCCTGAGGAGTATGCAGGCTCAGTGGGGCGAGTCAACACAGTGTTAAGGAAGACACTCCCAGTCTCGGCCCGCTGGTTACTCTGTGGCTGCTGCTTCTGCCTCTGTACCTGTGGCTGTTCCCTCTGGCCTGTGATATGCCTCAGTAAACGGGTGTGTCTCCTAGTTTTTTTTGTATTAATTCTAACCAGCTTTCAGTTACATAATCTGATCCTGTAGTAAGATGTTTTTGGTATATTAATTAGTTTTTTTAAGCAGTAACTCCATTGCACTTATTTTATTTATTACGATGATTGTATTCCAGCTTGTGGGAATGGAAGAAGTGGATTGTGAAGTTGATTAATGTTGTAGAATGGGGAAGAAAAATACAGAGATGAGTTTAAATAAAAGTGATTGTGTATTGAACCAAACAGATAGAGAGATGGTACAGTATTTCTTTTGTTCATTATATTGTTCTCCTTCCAGACCAGAAATGCAATAGAGAAGAGTTTAGAAGCAGAGAACACCAATCTATACCACAAGTTAGGCCTTCACTGGAGACTCACCAGGCAGAGATGTGATAATTCTTCCCTCATGGAGTATGTAAGTGACATCTTCAAGTAGTTGTCATTTATTTATTTATTTTTTTTTTTAAGTATATTCACATCTGTTGGAGATAATATAAATAAAAATGCATATCTTAATCAGTTATAGGCAATTTAGATCATATCAAAACAGAATGGTGATAATTAATATTAGTTTAAGGACTTAATTAATTATGAATGTTAATACAAGAAACCATTGCATATCACATGAATTTCTGTATATAACTACATTCATCCTCCTCCTACCTCATCCTCCTCCTCCCTCAGGTATTGGTGATCGAGGTAATACCCAAGAAAGACATACTGCGGCCGGACTGACGGAGTGGTGCGGCCTCACACCTTAGGGCACCAGGACGCTGACGCCAGGCAACCCTCGCCCGGTCAGTGTCACTTCAACTCAACCTTCTGTCAGTCACTCTGCGTTGAGGAGAAGTTGTTTTTGTATCCGCTCTTGCATTTGTTTCATGCACATATACATTGCATTTATACATGATATACACACACACATACATACATACACACACATACATACATACACTCATTTCCATGCTACTCTAACCATGGAGTAGCTTGTCATATATACATACGTACATGTAAATAGAAACCAAACACCATTCTATGTATGTATATGAAGATTCCGTTGCATATAAACTGTCATCATTCAACACGTCACACTTTGTACATAGAGAACAAGAACAAACAACAAACAAAAAACAACAACAACAACAAATGGAGTCAACACGTTCTATCAAATATTTTTGATGAAGAAAACAAAACAAAATAAATGAGCGTCGGGGTTTTTTCCACTTTTCTCTTGGGGGGGGGAGGGGAGGGGGGAGTCAAGTACAATACCTAACACCTTGCCATGAGGGGGGGGGAGGCTGCCACAACCTTCCCCCTCCCCGGCCACCCCCACGGAGCCTCACTAACCCTCCTCCTCCCAAGGGGTTGAACAGCCTTGTCTCGTGAGGTGCTGACGTCACATTGGATTGGTATCAGTCCCCGAAAACTTCCTCATATCTCTCTCTCTCTCTCTCTCTCTCTATCTCTATCTCTCTCTCTCTCTCTCTATCTCTATCTCTATCTCTATATATCATGCCTCACACATATTGCAACACGGGTCACTCACTGTAAATGCTTCATCACTTTTTTATTCACCGTAGGATGTATAAAAAGGTCTAAAAACAGAAAAAAAATTAAAGAAAGAAAAGGAAGGAGTTAATTAAAGAGAGAATGTGGTATATTTAGACAGGGTTTGGGATGCTGCAGACACCTTCCCTTCCCTTCCCTTCCCTTCCCTTCCCTTCCCTTCCCTTCCCTTCCCTTCCCTTCCTTTACCTGTGTATTGATCTTGGAGGAACAAACAGGTGATTAGACATTTACTTTCATCAATAATCAGGGTTGTGTGTTTTAATGATGCCCTCACCCCCCCCTCTCCCCCCAACACACATATCACCGTCTGTGCATCTGTGTGTGTGTGTGTGTGTTTCAGCAGAGCCACTACACCACCTGCCTTCCTTTGCTCTCAGTTCATCCATCTCTCTGTCATGTCATCCATCTCTGTAGCCTTCCCTTGGTCCCAGCCTCACCCACATCCAGCTCTGGTCACAATGTATCCATCTCTCTGTCATCCATCCACCCCTCTTTTTTTTTCTTTTTTTCAACTGATGAAGGTAAATTTATGTTACCAAACCACTTCCATTCACTTACTAATCATTATCTACGAATTATAATCCTATTCCTCCTGACAGTCTCCCTTCCCTCTACCCACCTTTTTTTTCTCTCTTTTCTCTTTCTTTTTTCCTCCTCTCACTTTTTCCCCAGTTGTCTTCTTTTCCTTTGTTTCTTTACTCTTTTTTTTCAATCAGCTTTTCATACATTGACAAAGGATATTTTTATGATATTCACGAACACCTTTTTATTTTATGTTTTTATTAATATTATTATTATTATATATATGTATTTTTATCATTATATTTTTGGCGACTCAATATTTATTCTTCGTTGTCTTTAGTTTGTGTAAGATTATAGTGAGTAAGTCATAAGAGATTAATTAAATAAATAAATAAACAAAGAGGAAGTTACAATGAATAAGGAAATAATGTATAATGTATAGTTTTTCCAGTTTCATTTTTTATCATCTTCCTCTCTTCCTTACCTTCATCTCCCTCCTTCCACTCCTTCCACTCCTTCCTTCCTTTCTTCCTTTCTGCATCTGTTCCGTGTTCTGTTCCGTGCGGGCAGAACATGTCGTCTTAGAATACATGAACTGGAAAGAAAAGATCTAATATTTTGTTATGGGGAATAAAAAAAACTAAGGTAGATATAACTTATAATAACTCATGTGTTTAGTTATCAGATAAGAAGAGGAAGAGGAGGAAGTGTGGTGAGAGAGTTTGTATACTGAAGTAAATATAAATAGTTTGACCTGAGTTCTGAGATGACTGCTGATACTGGTGTCCTTTTATATAGAGTGAAAGAGTATATAGAGGCAGAGGATGGGCCTTAGTGGGGGGAGGGGAGGGTAAGGTAGGATGGTGTAGGGAGGGTAAGGTAGGGTAGTGAGGGGAGGGTAAGGTAGGGAGGGTAGGAGAGCACCTTTGTATCCCTTGATAGGTCAGACAGATGAGTGTGTGTGCACCTCAGTGACTGTTACTGTGTTGGTGCATGTGTTGTGTGCCGAACAGACTCGCTCACAACATTGGCTTACATTGTACCTTTGAAATGCATGTCAAGTTCACAAATAAGATATATATACCTATATGCATATATAGATATATGTGTTTTGTGTATGATATATATATGTATATGTACCTATCCATGCCTTTATATATATGATACACACAACAGTCTGTACTATGGGTTCTATATCCTAGTCATCCCAAGTGCTATTGAATAATATTGCCTTTAGACATTTTTTTACACTAGTTTATGCTTAAGTGCTGCGTTCACTGAGCACCCGATATCACTTTTATTTGTGCACTTTTACTACCGTACCGTAACACTGCCGCGACGAGCACCACGCAGCACCAGGCTCAAGCTGGGCTAAGGCTCACCACCACCACCACTACTCAACCCAACCCAGCCCAGCCCAGCCCAGCCCAGCCTCACCAAGCTGTGTGGTGATGGTGGTGCCACTCTGTTATGTGCTGGTGTTATGTGGCTCACCTTCATGGCACCAAGAGTGTTCTGTGGCAGACGATGTAACTCATGATATTTCCCTAAATTTTTTGGGGTGGACAGTAAACACCCCAGAGACTGTTTGCTTAACTTCATTTGTGTTTGTGTTGTGAATGTCCATTGGCCGCTAGTGTGCCGTGTTGTGTTTTGTCTCGTGTTTTATAGTTTATAGTTTTTTTCAGTTTTTTTGTTTGGTGTTTGGAGAAGAGTTTTTGTTTTTGTTTTTCTTGGCAGTGATGGCTGAAAAAATGTGTGAAGATTGTATATTGAATGGCGGTAAGAAGGATCATTGCTGGGGATTCATTTACAATAAGCATTCAAGTGTTTGGGAAAATGTATATGCTGAAAAAATTTAACTCATCTTGAATTTTCGGCTCGTTATTAGATAGAAGGGAAAAAATTTTAACTCGACGATAATCTGGCCCATAGGAAAGGCATGTAACGGTATTAGTTCTGTTGTTGGGTTAGAAAACAAGTATATAATTTTGTCCCAGTAACTCATTTTGACCGATTAAATAGTTTGTTGAGGTTTTTTTTGTGTGTAGGTGTGATTTAGTGAATTTATATGTTGTTGAAGTATTCCATTATGATTGTTTCCTGCCAGCATTTATAGATTAATGTATTCTCTCTCTCTCTCTCTCTCTCTCTCTCTCTCTCTCTCTCTCTCTCTCTCTCTCTCTCTCTCTCTCTCTCTCTCTCTCTCTCTCTCTCTCTCTCTCTCTCTCATTTGGTAGCTACAAGGTATATTTTTAGTTCTGAATGACGATCAATTTGTATTAAAGTGAAGAAAACTGCAATTATTTTTGTATACATTTTTTTAAGGAATTCGTATTTCTTTGTGACTTATTATTATGTTGATGTTTTCTTTTTGTGTTTCTCTGGAGGTGTTACTGTTCGTCCTCAGAATCAGTGCAAATTTTTAGGCATTTCTCAAACCTAACACCCGTAGAAGTTTGCCTGCAATACAAGAGATGTACAATGAATTATATTAGAGAGGAAAAAGAAAGTGTGATTATGTAGAGAGAAAAATGTTATCATTATTAATTAACCTGTAAGTAAACAAAGATAAAACTGCTGTAGCATTTATTTTGTAATTGGCCACAGTATCTATAATGTTTAATTGGAAAAACGTACATTAGAAGAAAAAAATAATGAAAAAGACATCCCTAAATCAAGGTATATGTGTATATATATAACTAAATAGAGGATGTTGCTTTGTCATTTTTGTATTATAACAGAGAAGTATGTGAACCACCGTAGCCATTGAATAAAAATTATAACAAAAACCTTAAAGTTGTATCTCAAACTAACACATTTTCTCTAAGCTAGAAATCCACGTGGTCTGAGATGGCTTGGGAGGAGGCAGTCATCATCATTATATTACAAGTTTTATACATCTAATAGACCTGTTAACTCCCTCATCATTGGTGTGGTGTGTGGTGAAGGATTCAGAAAGTCTGTGATGCCATTGATTACCTAGCAGCGTGTTGGTTAAAGGACATACAAGGCCGTGAAATGTAAGTAAAAACATGTAGCCTACCTTTGTTTATGGTATTGAAATAATGGTTCTGTTTCACTAGTATAACCTTGGCTTTACCCAGCATTGATGTGTATATTCCATTGGTGTTCCTAACGCGTACTATTCTTCACTTCAATGATTTAAAGGTTTGGGTTCATGAAATATTCACTACCATGAAAGCTCGTCGTGTTCTGTCGGCCGTACATTAAGGCTGAATGATGACCCCTTATTTTATTCAACAGTGAGGGCGAATACAGTGATCAATGACGTAGACATTTACCTGTCATCCTAAATCCCGTTGGTTGTGGCCTTTGTTGGGTGTTTTCTTATGTGTACAGTGAAAGGTGTTGGAGGGTGAGGTAGGGTGTGACCTTATGGCTCGTGTATAGTATAAACCTTCACTAAGTATCATTAACTGGGAAGCAACTTAATCACCAGTAATCACAACAAGCGCCAGAAATTCGTTGGTTGGTTGAAACTGCAAATGGACTATTGTTTATATTTTCGCTAACTCAGGTTGAATTAAAACTATAGAAAAATAAGCTTATTTTGAATTTAGCAGTGTGTGTGTTTATATTTTGCAATGAGGTGTGTGTAGTGTGTGTTAAAATAAATAATGATGTTCCACAGGTATGAATCAGCCGTTGAAGGAAGTAATATGAGGTGAGGGATGGCCTGACACACACACCTGTATTTGTGGCCCAGGTGAGACACGCTACCCTACCTGTCCTTGCCTTCAATCATACCTAACTGCCTTCAATGACCTGTTTCGTCTTCCCGTCCACTACGTCTTTCCACTAATACATCTATCATTCTGTTGTATTACTTTTCCAGAACATTGTTGGTATTTCTTACAACACGACGTAGTTCCAGAGGTTTTTTTTTTTATCGAGAGCATTATTTTAGACCCCAATTTATTGTTTACTACCATATTTATAGCACTGTTATCACTCATTTCAACAGCCATCTTATGATTCGAACATATGATTACTATATATAATGTGTACATGTGTGTGTGTGTGTGTGTGTGTGTGTGTGTGTGTGTGTGCGTGTGTGTGTGTGTGTGTGTGTGTGTGTGTGTGTGTGTGTGTGTGTGTGTGTGTGTGTGTGTGAGAAAATACAGTAGTATGTGTGATGCATGTACCTACTTACGTTGACAGGCATACAAGAAGGAAAGATCATGTATGTGGATATTTGCTGTAGGAATGTGTGTGTGTGTGTGTGTGTGTGTGTATGGCTTTGTGTATACTACCAGTGGGACATACATACATTATTTGGTTTTGGAAAGGTCTTGTCGGTTGATTTATCGTAGTTGTTATTTGTTGATGGTTGTGTTTGTAGTTGTTGATGGTTGTGGCTGTGGTGGTGGTGGTGGTTGTGGTGATGGTGGTGGTGGTGGTTTGGTGAATGGTTGTCATGATTGGAAGATGGACGTGTGAATGGTGGTCAGTGGAGAATAAGTGGTGTTTAAATGGTTGTTTTGAGTTGGTAGTTGAGGGTATATAGTGATGGTGGTGGTGGTAATGGTTATGTAGGTTGATATAATGTAATGGTAAATAATCTACTATGCTTCCCATCATCATAAATAAATTAACTACCACTTTAAAAAAAAAATGTGTTGCAATTCAAATGTTTTAAAGCGAATTCATAACATTTTATAAAACTCAACATTTTTTTCAGTGATGGAACAAAGCATTTATCACATTCGCATTATTATGTTTGTATTATCAGTTTATTTGAGTTAATTCACGTACATGTTTATAAGAAAACCAGTAAGTAGTTCAACATTAATTAGTTCGAGGAGGTGATTGAAGCAGGTGGTTGGAAACAGACTCGTTCATTATCCTGCTTCGAATAGGAAGTAAGGTGGTGGAGATAAGGGGAAGGGAGGCAGAGACGACCTGGACTCGGCGGAGGAAGGACAGTGAGCGAGTGTCTGAACCACAACCATCACCACCACCACCACCCTCACCCTCACCCCCACCCTCACCCCCACCCTCACCCTCACCCCCACCCCCACCCCCACTCCACCCCACCCCACCCATCCCCCATCCCCAACTTCACCCATCCCCCATCCCCCATCCCCAACTTCACCCACCACTACCACCTCCATCATCCCCACCACCACTACGGCTGCCATGGTGAGTAAGGCCCTTGTGTTACGTGACTAGGTTCGTGTGTGTGTGTGTGTGTGTGTGTGTTGAAGAGTGAATGCTAAGGACAGATTATTCAAGTTCCGAGAAGTAGTAAGTTTTTTTTTTTATGGTAGTGACCACATTTTTTGTATAACTCCCAACCACTGTGTACTTACGACAGTTGAACACCAATAGTTATTACGATAGTTACTGGTTTTAATGAAATGTTAATAGATCGATTATATAAAATGGAGTGGAAAAAAAAAACATTGAAATACCTTGTTTAGGGAATTGAGTGATTTGAGATAATATTTTGGTGTGTAGTCCTTGTTTGTTTAAAATGTCGATTTACGGCAAGTTCTATAATGTTTTTCAACTAAAATGTCAAAAACGAAACGAAGGCAATTTTAACTCATTAAAACTGAAGCTCTTGACACACGAAATTTATGATGAAG
>JAXIVD010008463.1:0-17510 GCA_036785275.1 Cancer borealis | reverse complement strand
ATTATGGGTCAACATCATGGTAACCACACACACATGAAAGAAAGGAAAGAAATCGTGCGTAGCATCAAATATGAATAGATCAAAACTATGCCTAAAGCGGCCTATACCCTACATGGCCACAACTAAAACACTACCCTATTCACCCTCAATAATACACCAACACATGATCTTAGTACAGTACACTACTAAGCACGTCGCTACTCATCTCTCTCTCTCTCTCTCTCTCTCGTCTCGCTCTCTCTCTCTCTCTCTCCTCTCTGTGCTCTCACTCATCTCTCTCCTTCTCTTCTCTCTCTAGCACAGTATGCAACATCATTATGCGCTTCACGATAAACCAGTCATCTGCGGCAACCAACCAGCTGCGTCCCGCGTCCCCGCAGCACTATCAAGCTCGCCCTGCATCCCCAGCTGCACACCCACCCTGTACGCCATGCCCCGCTGCACTCTACGCTATACGCCGAGACCACACAGCTTCACCCAGTACCCAGTGCCCCCTATATTGGTCCTAGCCATGCCCTGTAGTGTTCTATACGCATATAGCATCATGCCTAGGAGTCCCGTATCTACCGAGTTTTAAGTTATGTGGCCATGTGCACCGTCTCACTCGCTCCACTTATTAGCATGTCTGGCCTTTGATGTTTTACAGGGCTGTCAGTCCTGAGTCAGAGTTACCTCCTCCGTCCGAATTACAGTGTTGGGGCCATCCATCGCCAGAAATTCGATTAGGTCGCCAGTTGTCGGTCACTCGCAGGGGGAAAAAAGGGCCTTAAGAGCGGCCTGCGTTATCGACTGGCTGCCGAGGGAATAGAGGTTTGCCGATGAACATGTCGTAATTAAAGTGCAAGATGTATTATTTTAATTATTCTTATTTTTCTTTCCTCGTAGGGGCGCGCTCTCATCTCTCTCTCTCTCTCTACTCTCTCTCTCTCTGTCCTCTCTTCTCTCTCTCTGCTCTCTCTCTCTCTCTCTCTCTCTCTCTCTCTCTCTCTCGAACGCCAGTCTCATTCTTTTCGGGCCAAAAGTGTAACATTAAGTCTCTCAGGGGATAGAGTTTTGGAGGTGGTGGTGAAGAGGAGTAATTATAATTCTTAACACATATACATATACTCTCTGCACTGTGTGTGTGTGTGTGTGTGTGTGTGTGTGTGTTGTGTGTGTGTGTGTGTGGTGTGTGTGTGTGTGTGTGTGTGTATGTGTGTGTGTGTGTCTGGAGGTGACACAATTCGGGTGGTAAGGGCAGGGAGGCCTGGGTGGCGGTGCGGCGGCGGGGGTACAGAATATCGATCGTGTAAAGGCAATTTTGGCCACAAGTCGATGCGTTCCCCGCGTGACGAGAGTCGGTGGGGTGGGGGCGGGGTCTGGGGGAGGTTGTGTATAGGGTGGGTGGTGGGAGGGAGACGGAAGGGTGGTGTTGGGTGGGTAGGAAGGGGGTGGTTTGGGTGGGTTGGTGGGTGGTGGAGAGAGGTAGCATCGGGGGGGGTAGGTAGTGGTGGTGGGCTGGTAGGCTTAAGGGGGGGGTGGGGGTTGGCTAGCAGATGTTTCACACGACTGGCGACAATAACCGGACAGGCCACAGAGGCTGAGCTGAGGGTTAAGGACGCACCCCTGTCTCAAATCCTCCTTGCCAAAGACTGGACATAACACACACACACACACACACACACACACACATACACACACACACACACACACACACACACAACACCTGCCAAACACGTATGGTCAAAACCGACACAGAACAAGAAATAAACTGAAGTGGTTCTGAGTTAGTAGTGCAGCGCTACCCTCCACTGGTACACACGCTGGTGGTGGGTGAGGCAGGCAGCGAAGGGATGGCCTCCGAATGCACAGTGGAACCAGAACAACCGGAAGATCAAACAAGCTACGCCGAGACGCAATCCATATCTATATATTCCACGTAGAGTAGCAGTAATAGCAGTAATTGTAGTAATAGCAGTGGTTTTAATAGTGTTCAAAAAGTAGAAGCACACATAGTAGCGAAGGTCAAACAGTTTGATGGAGGAGTGTGCGTGTTGGAAGTCGTACTGAATGCGTGCATGTGTGTCCGTGTGCTTGCGTGTCGGCAGCCATGGCTTGATCTTGGCGTATGTGTGGCGTGCCAATGACCGTTCGTGTGGGTGTGTACGTTTGTATGATTCCATTTTTTTGGTGTGTCTATGTAAGAGTGAGAGTAAGAGCGTGTGTATGTATGTGTGTATGTGTGTGTGTGTGTGTGTGTGTGTGTGTGTGTGTGTGTGTGTGTGTGTGTGTGTGTGTTCCTTGGAGAGAAATTCTAACAATAAATAAATCGCGATGCATATATACGTCAAGGAATCAATGGCGAAGAGTAATAAAGAAGAAGGTGAAACGCCGCCACACAGGCCATTGAGAAAGGAGGGGAGAGGAGGAGGTGGAGGAGGAGCCGGTGAGGAAGAGAGGAAGGGGAAGGGAGGACTAAGAAGAAACAGGAAGGAAGAAAGGAACGCCAAGGGGGCATCCTTTCCTCCTTCCCACCTTCCTTTTGCTTCTCGTCCAAACCTTCGTATGCAAGTCATCTCACCTTTTTCCCTCCTTCCCCTCCTCCCCCTCCTTCTTCCCTCTCCTCCTCCTACTTCCCTCCTTTCCCTCCCCTCAGCCACTTTGCCTTCCCTTCCTCGTTCCCCTCCCCGTATCCCTGGAACGGGAGCCGCCCTCTACCCTCCTTCCCGGGACTATAAACCTGTGAACGACCTCTATAAAGATACAACCGAGGGCTAGAACCCGAACCACCTTCACCTCCTCTGGCCCTCGACCCCTCTATTCTTCCCTTTCCTCCCTTCCTTACTTCCTTCCTCTTCCTCCTCCATCTCCTCCCTAATTCATCTATTCCTTCTCTTGTTTTATTCTCTCTTTCAATTAATATATACTCCTGAGCTCCTTTTCATGTCATACAGTATATTGAGTCTCTCTCTCTCTCTCTCTCTCTCTCTCTCTCTCTCTCTCTCTCTCTCTCTCTCTCTCTCCTCTCTCTCTCTCTCTCTCTCTCAAACACACCATTCCACTACTCCTTACCTCCCCCTCCTGCCTGTGCTCCTTCCTTCCTTCCCTCCCTCTCCTCCTCCATCCTACCGTCCCTTCTGTGCTCTCGGCCTCGGCAACCGGTTACTGCCAAAACCGGTTATGGCAGCTGTCATCAATTCTCAAGTAACCTCCGGTCGGCACTGAGTGAGGCCAATGCTCTTGCTGTGTGCTGTGGGCGGTGCTGTGTTGTGTTGGACAGGTTCGTGGAATTGCTCTACATTATAACGTTTGTGCTTCATGAAAGTTCCCAGTCTCTCTCACAGACCTGGCCTGATTCATATCCTCCCTTATTTCAATTTTTTTTCTTCTTTTCGCTGAAGATGAAGATAAGAAACAATGGTCCTTTATTAGTGGTTTAATTATTCGGCGAGATGATTATTGTCCCCCGTGAAGACAATAGAAGCAAGATTTAGTGGCATGGGCTTACCTTGTGCACACATACTACACGCGCGCACGCACAGCACACACACACACACACACACACACACACACACACACACACACACACACACACACACACACACACACACACACATTCTCTCTAGCGTTCATAAGGTTAAATTATAAAGGAAACTCCCCAGCAGGATGTGGCGGCCGTGTGGGTGAGGGAGCCTCAAACCCCAAGACTGGCCGCGGGTGTGTTGCTAGGGCTGTGGGCGACGACCACCGGGCCACACCTTGACTGACACACACACACACACACACACACACACACACACACACACACACACACACACACACACACACACACACACACATACACACACACACACTTTTACTCCAAATAATAAACTACAAAACAACAGACGCAATACCAGTCTAAACACAAACACACACCCACACACACAACACACACTCAAGATTTGCGACATGTAACACCCTCCCTCGCCCCTAAGAATATTGATCAGCGTCCGGTCTGCACGCCCACACACGCCCAAGAGGGAGGGCCGCGCCTCAGCCTACGGCACCCCCTACATTAACTACATCACCCTACCCTCCTTACCCCACTCTGCTCTCTCTCTCTCTTCTCTCTCTCTCTTCCTCTCCTCTCTCTCTCTCTCTCGTCTCGCCTGCCGCCTCCCTTCCCTCACCTCCCCTCAGTCTCTCCTGGACCTACTCCTTCCTTCACTGCCACTCCTTCCAGAATGCTCGCAAACACCTCCATGTATACGTGGTTCACATGTATAGAGAAGAGCCACGTGTACACAGCTGTTGGAGGAGGAGAAGGAAGAGGAGAGAGGAGGAGGAGGAGGAGGAGGAGGAGGAGGAGGAGGAGGAGGTGCGATAGTTTAGCCAGAGATATGCGAGCCACGTCCCGTCTGAAGCAGAAGAGCGTGAGGGACAGACAGGCAGGAAGGAAATACTAACCACAATACAGCATCATGACGCAGTTTTTCTCTGAAGCAGTCCACCACCACGGCTGTCACCTGATACTGATGACATGCTTGCAACAGCCGGTGGGCCTCATGCTGCTGCTGCTGCTTGCTGCTCCTAACTCCTCATGCTGTATTCCCTAACTCTGCTCTGCCTCCACCCCCCTATTCCCCACTACCCACTCAACAACAACCCTCTCATATCCCGGGCCTACTTCACTCACGGTTTGGTGCAGCTGTATCCCTTTCCTCCTGCTGTATACCCCACATGCCTGCCTGCTGCCTGCTGCATCTCCCTTTCCTCATTTACACCAAACTAACCCTCCCTCCCGCCCTGTCCTTCCTGCTGAACACACGCTCTGCTGCACCTTCTTCCTCCTGACGTCCGCCACCACCCTATTCCCGCTAGGTTCAGGGTCTGTTTCACTCGTCAACTGGACAACTATTGTGCCTGCTACACCGACATTGGCTTGGTATCTCACTTCCCTTCCTTGCACACTCAATACTCGTGTACATCACCCTTGCCTGGATTTCTACATCGTCTACAGAGGAGCTTCTGATGCCTACCGCTACACACACCTTGCTCTTGTTCCCCGTCACCCTCTCAAGCTGTTTCTTTCTACACACAGCGGGTCCAGTGCGATGAGTGGGTGAACACAGGACACCGATGAGTCAGAGAGAGAGAGAGAGAGAGAGAGAGAGAGAGAGAGAGAGAGAGAGAGAGAGAGAGAGAGAGAGAGAGAGAGAGAGAGGAGAGAGAGAGAGACGAGAGAGAGAGAGACAGAGAGAAGAGAGAGAGAGGAGAGAGGAGTGAGAGTGGAGGGGGGTAGTGATGAACATGTTTGCTGAAAGTGCGTCTCTTTCTTGTTTTGTCGCACCACACTTGTTTTTTTGCGTATCACTGGGAAACAAACACTCAATTATTCTCCTCCTACTCCTCTTCCGTCTCGTTCTCATCTGCCTCTCTTTCTTTTCTTTCTTTATCTTCTTCCACCTCCACGTCTTCTTTTCTTCATTTCTTTGTTCTTTCATTATTCACGGATTTGTTACTTCATCTCGTGACCTCTATTTATTTTTTCCCCCTTGACCCTGAAAGCGCTGATGCATTTACAGTGTTTGTATTATTAGACGAGGAAATAAATGTTTTCCAGAAAGAGAGTTGGAAAGAGTAAAAGTATGTATAATAGTGAAAGAAAAATAGACATGGTATGGTTGTTATTCTCTCCGTAAATTAAATCATCCTGACAGTGACGAAACATCAATAGAAAATGTACACACACACACACACACACACACACACACACCACACACACACACACACACACACACACACACGCACACACACACACGCACACACTACAACTGATCATTGGGACTGCTGTCATTGCTTCACCCCATCTACCCCTCCGTCCGCCCACCTCCCCACCAACCCTCTCCCTCACCCCCCAACCCTCTTTCAGCCCAACAAATTTAATTTTCTATATTTTCAGCTGCACATAAGCTTTAAATCCCTCGGAAATGCGAAAAATAATTAATGAAACAGCCCGCCGTGGCACACCCTAATCAAACAGCAGCAGTGCGCTGTTTAGGGGACACAAAATCTCTCACTGTGGACGAGCGCCCCCGAAAAGCAAATAAAAAAAGTTTCCTAGTTCTCCTTTATAACAATTCTGTCCAAAGCCCTAAATCGCTCGAAACATCACCAATCATTAAGAGGGAATTAAGAGCCATTAATATAGGCGACACGGCATTGGCATTTGGGGTCCATTCTAGTAAGCGGGCTGCGGGAGGGACTGAGGGAGGCGGCGACGGAGGCGATGGTTGGGGGGTGGGGGGTGGGGGTTCTACTACTTCCACCTACCTACCCCTTAACCCACTCCTACCTCCTGCCCCACACTTCTGCCCCCTACGCTGTTCCCCTACACCCCCGGGGCCAACGTGGGAAGGGCCAGCTGACAAGGTAACAGATGAGAGGTTTCAGATACGCCGCCGGGTGGTTCTGCATCCTGATGACAGAACAACCACCACCACCACCACCACTACTACTACTACTACTACTATATACCACTACTACCACCCGATGCTACCGATCCATTTAGAGCTAGAGTGAATACAGTCTGGAATAACCTCTTCCCTTCTCCTCACTACCAGCCACTACTACTACTACTACTACTACTTACACTACTACTACCACTACCACTCCTCCCTTCCAGCTCTGATAAAACGTCATCCATTGTTATTATTATTTTTTTTTCTCTCTCGTTCAGTTGTAAAAAAGAGAAAATCCGATGCGATTAGACACAAAAATACAGCAAATTGATAACCATAATTCTGGGGAAGCTCACTTTTTTTCCTTTTTTCTTTTTGCAATATTTCGACATCATCTTCAATCTTGCAGTGTATTGAAAGCAAGCCAAACAATTACCTCTCATTTCACTCTGACAAAGGAACCAGTTTTTTTTTTTCCCCCCCACTAAAATAATTCTGAGACTCGAGATTAAATATGACAAGAATAATTATATACAAAATTGCATTCGTGTGTCAATATAAACATGACGTTCTTATTATCATTATTATTATTATATTATTATTATTATTATATATTGGCTTTCACGTGTGTGCTCGCCTCCCCGACGTCCCTTTCTAGCACGTCACTTCCAATTGTTTGTTTATAAGGTTGTGTTGATGTTCGGCCGATAATGATGGATTGGCGTTATGAATCTGTTAATTAATTTCGGGTGTGTCGAAGCCTCGGGCCACGATGATTTTTTTTTTTTTTCATGTGTCGATAAAATATAGTATTATTATGTATGTGTGGGAATTCTATCATGTAGCAGGAGGGTCTCCATACACACACACACACACACACACACACACACACACAGAGACAGACAGACAGGCAAGCATATATGTATGTACAAGCACGCACACATACACATGCATCCACACACACACACACACACTTGGAAACGTACAAAGAGCACACATTCACACACACACACACACACACACACACACACACACACACACACACACACACACACACACACACACACACACACACACACACACGCGCACACACACACACACACACACACACACACACACACACACACACACACACATAAACACTTGCATGACACATACACACACCAGGCAATGCAGTCCAGTCTTGATCACACACACAAAAAAAACACATACACAAGCACACATACATACACACATACACAAACAAGCAAGCAAACAAGCGCAAAAAACAAACAACCTCCAACAGACATACACATCCCTTGCCAACACACACACACACACACACACACACACACACACACACACACACACACACACACACACACACACAAAACAACACAACCCCTAAACACTAACAAAAAACACACGCACACATGCCCATCACGTCCTAATAATTAATAATGAGTTACAAACATTGGCTTCGGTGCTTGGATGAAAAAAAAAAAAAAAAAAAGGTGTTGATGATTTTTTTTTGTGGATAAATGGCACCAAAAAATGTCCCTAGCAAATCCGGGGCTTTACCCTAATTAACACAGCGGCCATGATTGTGATTAATTAACAGTTATACCAGTTACAAAACATGGCGGTCCTCTGGTGTAGCCCACGATAATAACTGACTCCCCTACTTCTACTCCTACTCCCCCTACCCATAACCTTACTTACTCCTCCTCCTCCTACCTCCCCTTACTCCCTTACCTCACACTGAACCTAGGAAAAAAGAGGACTGGGTGAGGGAAAGGTGAATGAAAGGGAGAGAAAGTAAGGAAGGAAGAGAGAGAGAGAGAGAGAGAGAGAGAGAGAGAGAGAGAGAGAGAGAGAGAGAGAGAGAGAGAGAGAGAGAGAGAGAGAGAGAGAGAGAGAGAGAGAGTGGAGGATGGAGATGAGGAGGGGTGATGTGCAGGAAATGTAGGAGGACAAGGTGTAAGGGAGGATGGCAAGGGGTGAACAGGAGGGTGGGATGAAGGTCTTGAAGTGGAGGGGGAGGAAAAGGGAACATATGAGAGACGAAGAGAAAAGGAGGAGGAGGAGGAGGAGGAGGAGGAGGAGGAGGAGGAGGAGGAGGAGGAGGAGGTGGAGGAGGAGGAGGAGGGAGGGTAAAATAAGCGGAGGGGGAGAAAGCAAGCAAGAAGCAAAGAACTAGACAAAAGAGACGATGAAAAAGAAAGATGACGAAGGGGAGGAGGAGGAGGAGGAGGAGGAGGAGGAGGAGGAGGAGGAGGAGGAGGAGGAGGAGGAGAATAGAATAGAAAGGGAGGTAGAAGTTATGGGAGTATAACCGAAGGGAAGTTAGGAGAGGAGGAGGAGGAATGGAGGGGAGGGGAGGGAGGGGAGGGAAACGGGTCAGTGAGAGAAAATTACCTCAGAATAATTAAAAAAATATTAATTACTACTTCACTTCCGGTCGGGTCTCTCCAAACTGACGGTAATGGCGGACACATGGTAGGGGAAGATCCGTCAGGCGCGTTCAGCTGCCTGTGTGGTGATGGTGGTGGTGAAGGTGGTGGTGAAGGTGGTGGTGAGGTAGTATGGTTATTGATTTGCATGCTGGTTTAAGGAAAATGTGGTGGTGATAATGGTGGTGATGCGTGGTGTGGTAAGTGCAACAGCCATTGGTGGTGTAGTGGTGGTGGTGGTGGTGGTGTGATAATGATGTGGTTGTGTATGTTGGTTTAATGTGGTGGTTATGATAACTGTACTTGTCGTGGTGTTGATGGTGTAGCTGTAGTTGTGTTACAGTGTTATTGTATGTGCTCAGTGGTGTGTAGTTGTAGCGATCTCCTTGGTGTTGATGATGATGATTATGATAATGTTCTCCCTGTAAGTGGTGGTGTTGTGAGTGGTGGTGAATCACAACGATCCTTAGTGAACTCATGAACACTCAACTGTATCTTACACAAATAAAGATGGATGGTTAACCTTGATACGAAGAGAAAAAAAGAAGAGAAAAGAGAAAATGACCCACGTCGTCCTCTATCCTTCGTCAACTGACTGCCCGGGGCAAATCTATTTCACCTCCCTCCTTCCATCCATCCACCCACAGCCCACCTGCATCCAATCTATTTTAATTCTGGCAATTCCTTCGTCAATACATCCAGTCTTGTTCTTGCCCTGTTTATCCTCTCTGTTATTTTTCTATTGTTCAGTTTCATTCTCTCTCTCTCTCTCTCTCTCTCTCTCTCTCTCTCTCTCTCTCTCTCTCTCTCTCTCTCTCTCTCTCTCTCTCTCTGGTACAAAGTAATCATTCCTTATTCGACAGTAATCCAAAAGAACCCGAAGTGTCAGACCAATTTATTGAAAACATTATTCATCATTCAATCGCTTCAACTTCCTGGTCTTGGCTCTAATTATTAAACTGGCATTTGAGTTTCATGATAAGCTGATTTTTTTTGTTCCCCCACCACCTCCGGCCTCCAGCATCCCCCTGGTGGCTACAAGTGACCCGCTGTTCTGTGCCCTTCCTCCTCGTCGTGAGTCACAAGGCTGGTCAAGGATGACTCACAAGGCTCCTCTCACGCCGCGGGTGCTGCCCAGCCTGCGTGAATCACTCACTCCCACAAGGGCTTCCTCATGACGCGAGACAGCCCTCAGGTATTACTCAAGGCTTCCTCTTATGGGTCACTGCCGGCTGAGGTGAGAGGGAGCACCGACAACACCCAGACTACCCTCGAGGTACACACAGGTGCCGTTTACAGAGACGCGCTCGTGTGTTTCCAGAGGCGGAGGAACAACCCTCTTGGTTAACGTGCACAAGCATCATTTACATTGGTGATATCGCGTGTAGCTAGAAGCCGGCCGACAAAAAAAAGGCAAAACAAACTCAAGTGTCATTCACAGACGCGCTACTGTGAGGCAGCAGGTGAGAGAACACTGTCTGGAAGTTCATTTACTCTTCACCTCAACGCCTCGTAATCGCCCACCGCACAAAAAATAACAGAAAAAGATATGAATTTACCACACCACCGCGTAATTTGATAAAGCCGCAGTTCCCAATAGAAGAGGGAGGGAAGGAGGGAGGGAGTGAGAGAGGGAGAGGGGATGATAGAAAGAAAGAGAAACAAAGTCATTCTAAGATTTTAATGTAGTAGTACCAAATTATCTTTAAAGAAATTGCGTTAAAACCATAATGTTTATAGAACGCTTATTTGTGTATCTTGAAGGGTATGTGTGAATCCACCTGTGTGTGCTTTATGCTCTAGTTCTTAGGCCGTGGTGTAAGCTAAGGGCCTCTCTCTGTACTCAAACAAGTGACTTTCTTCGTATTCTCTTCACTGAGAAAATAGTCATAATAATCAAAATTAGGACATTGAACCCTTAGTTATCATAGGACTCGTGTGTGTGCGTGTGTGTGTGCGTGTGTGCGTGTGTGTGTGTGTGTGTGTGTGTGTGTGTGTGTACAGTCTCGTTCTACTGAAATAGTATTGTACGTTTTCACAACAAATGATTCACGGGAAACCGGCTTCCCTGAGAGACATGAAGTAACATTATCTAGAGGAAATAACACAACCTGAGGGCAGCGGGGCGTCACGCGGCTGCTTGCGTGCGTGTCCTCGTGCATGGAGGTAATGGAGGCCTGTCCATCACGACCCTCGTCACACAGCTGCCACAGGGACGTCCTGGCTTCAGTATCATGACTTCATTGAGCACTGCTTAGTGTAAGCTTCTAATTTTGGTGTGCAGCCTCGCTCAATTTTCGTGCACACACACACACACACACACACACACACACACACACACACACACACACACACACACACACACACACTTTCTACTGAAGGTAATGAGTACGTAATTAAGGTAGATGACTTGGTCGAGGAATGTAGTCTAGAGTACGTTTGTTACGGACTTAAACTCTGACATTTAAGAAAAAAGGGGAATGTCATTTCTCTAACGACACCAAGGCATACCAAACGTGCCGCACGCTGCGAACACGGCACGCCGCCCACCACGAACATCAAGGCGTGCCTTGGATATTTGAGTGGCTCATTTTGGCTTGAAGAACTTAATTATACATTTACCATTACTGTTATAGATTAAAGGGGGACAACACTTTGGTATATGCTGAAAAACCCCCCAGAGAAAACACATTTACGAAGATTTGAGGAAAGATAATAATAAGAAGGATAATAACAAGGTCAAAGCCTGTAAACAATGGGTACTTACTCTCTTCTCGGTCAATTTGTCGCAGCGGCGCATCTTGCAGATCTGGTGCGACTTGTCGTTCCTGCAGGGAGCACAGTCACCGCAGTTGTCCTTTCGTTGGCACCCGACACAGTCGCCGCAACGTTTTCTCTTTTTCTTGACAGGTTTTTCGGGAGGATCGTCCCCAGGCGGGGGCGGCTGCTGAGGGGGCGGGGGCCGAAAACCCCCTTCTGAGCAGGGCACGGAGGGGACAGCACATAGACCCGGGGGTGGGTTGTTGTTGTCAGAGTTATTTACGGCAGTAGAGGACACGCTGGACACTTGGCCGCTGTTCTCAGTGCCAGAGACGGAAGTGTCACTCTCGGAACTCTCCAGGGATCCCGCACGACCCGCACGCTTCACGTTAGAGCGCACAGGTCCCTCCACTCGCAGCTGCGACGAGCTACCCTCGAAGGATTGTGACTGTTGTTGCTGTTGAGCTACACTATTGTTGTTGCTGTTGTTACTACTACTGCTGCCACTGCTGCAGGTGCTGCCACTAGAGCCAGTGGGCGGCTGTGTGTTGGGGGACACTTGTGCCGGCGTGGTGGAAGAGGGCACAGGGTCACTGCCTTGTGGTGATTCGAACATTCGAATGTGTCGTTCGTCCATCATCTGCTGCTGAATGGTAGGAATCTCGCGAGCCTGCACGGGTGCCGGCACCAGCGGGTAGCGGGCGTGGGGCGAGGGCAGCGTGTTGAACGCCGGAAGCGGTGAGGGCGTGGTACTGCCCACGCTTCGCTCCGGGCTGAAGGCGTCAAAGGGCGGCAACTTATGTGGCACAGGATGTTGTGGAGGGACATGGTGATGCGGGTGTGTGGGAGGATAGGAATCACCGAAGTTTGGGATGCCGTGTGCATAATGTGGGATGTGGGCCGCTGCAGCGCCCACTGGGGGGGTGTGGGTGAGCACCTGGATGGGAGCGGATGAGGCGGCCAGCGGGTGGAGTCTGTGGTCCCCCGCGCGATGGTCCCCTGGGTGGTCGGCTTCCCAGGGGCGGTAGGCGCTATTCCCGTCAACGCCCACTCGCGAGGACAGACTGTCGGAGAAACCGTCCCCGAAGAGTAGGTTGTGGGTGTCGAGCAGGCGGCCCGTCAGTCCTTCTCCCAGCTCCATGTCCACCAGACAATTGTAGGGCGGGAATGGGCGGGAGGGGCCGTGGGCGGAGTGGGCGGCCTCGGCGTGGGCGTGGCTCACCCCGGGCACCGAGCTCATGCCAACACGGACACTACATCTGGAAAAAGAAAGAAAAATCAAGTAAGTAAAGTTTTCCGGGACACGCCTCACTGCTGAGCGGTGAGTGGAAAAAAAAAAAAACTGAAAGTAAACCTAGACCTGTTCAGAACCAGTAATTCTGCATTCAACCCCAAATATTATGTATCATATGACTTTCATTACATTCTACTTTCTCTATTTTACATTATCAACTGACTTTCACATCAAAACTGAATCTAATTACACAATTATATGATGTCTTCCTGGATAAATGTTGCCTATGTGTTCCCCTGACCCCGTAGTGTATATAAAAGATGAAACTCAACAGGCATAACAACGTAAACGTGGAGGTGAGGGTGAAGGAGAAAGTGACGCCGACGAAGCTGCAGGGAATACCAACCCAAGAAGGGGTGAGGCGACACAGACACACCATGAAAAGAACCGAATCTCCGCCCCTTTCCTTCCCCTCCCCTGCAACCCTACAGGTGATACTCCGCGAGAACACTGACTGTCTCTCCAAACCTCTTTGCCCAACAACAACCTCAACACTAGAGGCAACAGGAGCAACACCAATGTTTTTCCCCTTTCTTCCTTCTTTCTTTCCTTCCTTCCCTTGAAATCCTTAGAGTAAAAACACTAAAAACACCAACGTTCCCTTCTCGTTTTTGCCAGACTTAAACACATTACAATAATCACCATTTATCTGGCCTACCTCCCTTCTAAAGCCTCGGGGAAGGCAGTGACGGTAACTCAAATGTGAAGACGAAGACATGACATTTCAATACATGAATCCACTATACATGTAGTAGTCACAAAGTCCATTAGCCAATGAGGAACCACACGCACACAAACGGCAATTTCCGGCTAGATAAGCTTGGGTGTGGTGGCGGCGTCGGCAGCACCACTGTAGACAGAGCGTGGGTGGCGGCCTTCCTCAAGCAACCTTCTTCTCCTCCTCCTCTGACAGAACCACTACCACCACCACCTCTTATTATGATAACACTGATACTAATTTCAATCACCTCAATCAAACCTCGATGATTACCACCTAGCACACACACCAGACCGGCCACTACAACCACGATTGCCGCCTAACACCACCACCACCACAATCAACCCTCACATGAACTCCACTAGCACAATCATCACCACTGGCTCCCAAACCTGATCCATGACCACCACCCCATAAAACTATCTATCCACACGACTATTGCCCTAATCTTCCCACTCCGCCGTGCCGCCTCGCCACACCACACGGTCACGCCACCACCACATTCACCGGACCGCCACCACAGAGCACCACGACCCCCGACTCTTGTCACGCAAATGAACCCTAAAACACGAATAAAGTCAATATCGGAAGCATAAAAACAGATGAAACGCAACCAAGCATAAACATATGGGCGAGTCGCATCACGAAACTCCAATATAAGGAAGGAACAAAGGAAACTCAAAAATGCGTCCTCCAACACCCGCAAGAACCCAGCACTTCCCCTTAAGACCCAGTCAATCACCCTCCAACACTTGACCACAGACACACAGGACAAACATTTCACCCTGACACGACACACGCGGCTAGGGAACAGAAAAAGAAAAGTACCATCATGGTTATATATCCACCACTGAGGACCTTGGGTGACTAATGGTCGGGGAATATACACACTGCCTCTCTATGGCACTCTTGAAGGCGCCTCCCGAAGGACGTACATGGACAAGGACACGTAAAATCCCTCCTTCAGTACCTATCGAATAAGGATCTCATGGTGGAAGTCTTATAAGAGCGATGTCGACGTTTACGAGCCCCTGGTGACGGATGGCCCTAGTCTTCTCCTGCTGGCACTGAAGGGAACGTCCAGGGATAGATAAACTTCCTGAGCAAGGAATGCCACCTGTTGCTGCAGTGTGTTGGGGGGAGGGGGACCTTCTTTCTCTCTCTCCTCCTCCTCCTCTTTACTCCGCGACTGGCACCAAAATCCTGGGTTACTCTTTTTACTCGCCTCTTTAACGCGAAGAGCACAGCGGGAGGCCAGAATATGGTAGGGTCAGGGATGGTGGTGGTGGTAATGGTGGGGGAGCTTGTCCGCCCACCCGCCCACCCGCCGCCCGCTCCGCCTCTGACCCACTTCACAATCCCACCGTATCAAAGGCACTCTTGGTGTCGCTCCTGCCGAGGAAAGTCAGTGAAAAGTCAACACTCACTTTTTTTCTCTCTCCTTTCTCTCCTTGAGCTTCACGCGTTTTGAAAATACACTCGTGTCTCGTTCACCATTTTATTTATCTTTACTGTGCTTTTGTTTTCTTTCCCTCTCAAGTCTTAGTCAACGCTGGCTCCACCAACATTGTTCTCCATGTTCTGGAGGCTTACGTAACTTGTCTCACCATACACACCTGGAAGCCAGGACGAACACCTCCTCGTTGTCGCCGCTCTTAAAGTCGCGTGCTCACCAATCATGGCCGATAATATCTTCCGATAAGACACAGATAAAACACCTTTCACAGGCACCACCACCTCCTCCTTCTCCTCCCCACCACCAGCACACCGCGCGGAGAGGCAAGTGACAGCAGTTTTCGTCGCACACTCAAACTCGCCAAAATATCCGGAGGCGGCGGCAATAGTATTGTTTTTGTTGCACCGCGTGTATGTGCATGTGCGTGTGTACCATTCAGGTCTGGCGTGGAAGTAGTGAGAGCGTAAAAACACGACGGCGGCCGCGTGAGTGAGAGGGGCGGCCGGCCACTGCTGGTGAGAGCGTGTGGTTGAGAGGCCACCCGAAGCTAAACTGGCGCTGGTGTGGTGGTGGTGAGAGGGAGGGAGGGAAGTGGGTGGCCGCTGTCAGGCCTCTCAGACGGCATGGCGCCTTGGGAGAGTGGATGGAGAGAGAGAGAGAGAGAGAGAGAAGAGAGAGAGAGAGAGAGAGAGAGAGAGAGAGAGAGAGAGAGAGAGAGAGAGATATATATATATATATATATATATATATATATATATATATATATATATATATATATATATATATATATGCATTCACGGAAGAGTCGTGTGGAGTCATTGTGTGTGTGTGTGTGTGTGTGTGTGTGTGTGTGTGTGTGTGTGTGTGTGTGTGTGTGTGTGTGTGTGTGTGTGTGTGTGTGAGAGAGAGAGAGAGAGAGAGAGAGAGAGAGAGAGAGAGAGAGAGAGAGAGAGAGAGAAGAGAGAGAGAGAGAGAGAGAGAGAGAGAGAGAGAGATGGTCAGGAGAGTGAAAGAGAGGAGATGGGAGGCGGGCCAGGCAAGGTTGGGAGGGTGCGGGAGAGGAGAGAGAGAGAGAGAGAAGGGGGGGCAAGTGGAAGAGAGTGCCACAAGCCAAAGCCAAGACGTTGAACAGCATTCGGAGAAGTTGTGGTGTGTGTGTGTGTGTGTGTGTGTGTGTGTGTGTGTGTGTGTGTGTGTGTGTGTGTGTGTGTGTACTTATGAATACACACACATACTACCCATAATGTATGTACGGTTATAGGGATAAGCGGACACGTAAGGATGACGTCAACGTGTTGGGGAGTTGGCCCTACAGAAGGAAGAGGAGGAGGAGGAGGAGGAAGAGGAGGAGGTAGTGGCTTCCCTTCGCCTTGAGAAGAGAGTGCGGGAGAGCAGGAGGGAGAGTGCCAGAGTCTTGAGGGCCAGCTCTCCAGAGTGGGCGTGCGTGTCCCTGTGCGAGGCAGTGTACGAACAGCTTTTGTTTACCGGGGAACACGTGTTGAAGAAAGAGAGAGAGAGAGAGAGAGAGAGAGAGAGAGGAGAGAGAGAGAGAGAGAGAGAGAGAGAGAGAGAGAGAGAGAGAGAGAGAGAGAGAGAGAGAGAGAGTATTTATTCTTTTTCTTTTCCAATGTCTTTCACTTCTTTTCTTTTTCTTCTCTTCTCTCTCTCTATCTAGTTTTTCTACTTATTCTCTAATAATCAAGCAACGTCTTCCCTCCTCCTCCTTCCTCCTTTGTATGTCCCTTGTTTCACTTCTTACTAAGTGAGTTACTTGTTAGATTCAAGTGTTTATTTCTTCTTATCCTAGCACTTCCTCCTGAACACACACGCGCGCGCACACACACACACACACACACACACACACACACACACACAATGATTCCCCACGACTCTCCCCTGAATCAGCCGGCGTAAGGTGAGTCAGTCAGTGAGTCAAGGAAGAGAAAGGGGGGAGGGAGAGGGGTACCATTGCGTCAGATACCGCTACTACAACTATTGCACTGATCACAGGCAGACATACAGACAAACGGGCCAGATGAATAGACAGAGACAGAGATGAATAGACAGACACACGGGCGGACAGGCAGATCTACTTGTTTATTAGGAAATGAGTGGTGATAAAAAAGAATGAGCGTGAATGAACGTAATAATATGGAAGACGATGATAATGCATGAGCAGCAGCACCAGCAGCGCAGGAGGAGGAAGAGGAGGAGGAGGAGGAGGAGGAGGAGGAGGAGGAGGAGGAGGAGGCACCAGCAGGCTTCACCACGTGTACAATAGAGCGCCAAGTGTGCTGATGGCTGTGGCGTGTTGCGGTGGTCAGAGTGGAGCTGTTACTGGTAATGGTGGTGGCAATCGTGGTGATGGTGATGGTGGCACTGGTGATGGTGGTGGTGGTGGTGGTAGGGGTGGGGATGGGGGGTGGTC